>CM077792.1:31961064-31986803 GCA_039737535.1 Lagodon rhomboides | reverse complement strand
GGAATGACAGAAATATTCAAACTGAACTCTTTCGACGCAAAAGAAAAACATACAACTATCAAGTCTAATTTTCAAGTCTTTGTTATCGTGACAGAAGCATGTCAGGAGGTCGGATGTCTCTGCGATGTAATATACGACCAGTTTTATGCATAATGTAAAACATAAACTTCTCTTTTTTACATGACATAGATACGGAAGAGTATTAGGACCAGGGGTGAGGAAAGATCGAGAGGAGGAAGTTAAGAAAAAAGTTGTTTTTTGCTTCTGAACAGACGCAGTTTTCGGCACAATCTCTTCTAAATCCTCACGCTGACGACGACACTGTGTTTATGAGCTAAAAGAGAAATAATGTCTTTGATTTGACGATTCCGAAGTACAGTTTCTACGATTCATCTGCACGAGGCACAATTCTGTCGACTTCAATCTTGAAACGTATCTATGTTTTTTATTGAAGTGCATAATGACCCCTGGCACTGACACTGTTCTGTTCCAATAATGTGGATGATGTTAAACAAGTAAACAAATTTATTTTGATCTCATTTGATCGGGCCAAACTATTGTTCTCATTAAGTTCCTAAAAAGCAACTTCTTCTTTTTTGAACCCTGTTCCTCTGTCTCTTGTTTATGTTCCTGCCAGCATCAGACTCGTCAGCCTCCTCGACTCTCTCTCGCCCTCTGGTTGCCTGTGTGATCATTATCGTCCTGCTCGCAGCTTTTATTCTGCTGCTCGTCCTCTACGGCCTGAAGAAGAAAAGGAGCTCACAAGGGATGACCCTGGAGGTGACTTTCTGCAACTCATTCACTCACTCAACTCTCTTAGTATTGCCAAAGGTTTATATGCATGAACCCAATCAAAAAAAAACTGGCGAAGGAGTCGGAGCTGAAACTCTGCTCGGCAACAGTTCAGGGAACTACTGAGAGGCTCCACAATCTGCTTTTGCTATAAAATTAAAATAATTCTTGCCTGGTGTATTCACTCTTGTTTGACTGTGGGTTTATTTGCCCCAAACAGCCAGAATACCACACTTGTTCTTTTTCAGTCTCCTCTCTGTACGTTCATAAAGTAAAGTAGAGTTCCCCTCCATTCAACAGCAAATAAGAGAGAGTTATGGTAGATTACAGGTTGGGAAGAGAAAGGGAAGATAAATCCACTTTTAAAGCCAAAAGTTTAAAAAACAACAACTTTGTGCTCCCCTCGACTCTGGGTGTTTGTTCCTCCAGCAGCTGTCCGATGGTTAGCGCTAACAGGGTTGCTCATTAATCCACAAAAAGACGGCTTCTATCCCTTTTATTATTTTTTCTGATATTTGCATGAAAAATTATCCAAAGACCACAAACACAGCTGTGATGTCAGGATCAGGAGTTAGCTGAGGTGAAGCCCAAAACAGATGTCATTAATGGGGAAGTTAGCTGTTCCCAGAGCTAGCATATTACCAGAGTAACGGCTTACTCTAGCTGCCATTAGCTAGTTAGCTCAGTTAGCAGTGCAGCTAGCAGTCTGGACTGGGAGGTTGGGGGCCGAGGGAGTGTTAATGTTTACACCGCTAGTAGGATATTTGGACGAGGGCGAGCAAGGGCGAGCTGGTTAGCATGCTAACTTCAGTAGATATCTTTGCAAGATAATACATAAACATCAGAATGTCAAAATTGCCATTTTCTCACATTCTGCTGATAGTTCATCATGAAAACCTTGTGTTTAGCCCCTTTAAAGGACAAATTTGTACGTTAGTTCATTTTTGAGTCAACAAACAACTGAACAATCAACTTTCTCACAAATTGGACCTTTAACATGGAGTCTCATTGGGACTGACTCACTTTTGGAGCCTGCCAGTGGCCATTCAAGGAACTGCAGTTTTTGGTACTTCAGCGTTTGCTTCTATATTCTGTTTTTCATTTTGTACACCAGCATCCATTTAAACCGCCGTTGCAGCTGAAAAAAAATAATTCAATGTTAATAATTCAATAAAGCAATAAATGTCTGTTTAAATCAACACATGTACGTAATTTTAGTTATTATATTGGTGTTGGTTTGTTGGTATTCTTTATTGTATACCTGGCAAATAAACAGTTGTTTACATTTTCAGTCTTTGACCCATGAGAACCGTCATCCGGGCTCCACAGGCGTGAAAACCATCCACGAGAACGTCGTTCCGGGCCGCTAGGATCAGCACCAGAACCACTATGGGTGAACAGCTCTGAATTCAGACCTGGATTCTGTTACCCAAGACCAAACATTGAGAGTCTGAATTTTGTATTTTGCAGCTTATAATGTGCTCGCAAGGTTTAATTTTATTGCTTTTTTTATCGGATGATATTCTGTTTTTTTAAGGAGAGCTTCTTCATCTCCTCACTTGAATACTCACTTAATAATTCAGGCCAGGTTGTATTTTGTAATGAAAGAGAAACCAGAATTCTGATTGTTATTTGGAATGTATTTGTCACTCATCATTTAGATTATGTAATGTTCAGCTTTTCCAATCATTTTATTGAGTTGTGTCAAATTGGTGAAACAGCGCCCCTCTGGAGACTAATGGGTGGTAAATGTCAGTCAATCTGTGTGGTGAAAGATGGTACTGCACCTTTACAATAAGAAGGGACAGAAAAACATATTTTCCCTCCCACCTGTAGAGTTATTTATCCATCTAGAATATTATAGTGTGTTGTCATGGAGATGTAACAACATGGTATTCAGCTTGTGGAGCTGAAATCTCCAACACAACATCCAGTTTACTGCAGATAATCTGCACAGCGGCTGGTGGATGTAGCTCAGTACGGTGTGTGTGGATTGTTTTCTGGGCTATTGAGTTTTTCACATGTATTTTTTAGTTTAGTTTGGCACTTTCTGCACCACAAGTTGGGTGATATCTGGGTCCATTGTTTTGGAACGTAGGCAGACATCTCTGCAGTTGTTATCTCCAAAACTCTGCAACTCAGACCAGAACTATGTAGATAGATAAACAGCACTACAGGTAAGAGGAGCAATACATTTTGGGGACTGCCCCTTTAAAGACTGAAGAATATAACAGCAGGTCATTCAGGTGAAATGACAGGGATGTAAGTGTCTCTAGAATCACTGATATGTGGCCGTGTGTGTGTGAACAAATGTAAAGTGCCTTCTGGAGTGATTTCCTGATCCTGTTTACAGTGTGAGAGGCTCGGCTTGTTGCTTGTCGCAGTTTGAAAGTTTTTTGCTTTAATAAATGACTATTCATGAAACTTTGCATGTAGCTTTAAGTTGTCTGCCACATCTGCACACCTCTACATCACCTCCTGTCTTCCTTCAGGCAGCACACTGAGCTCCAGCCGCCCTGCTGTGATTATAAGTTAGATCGAAGTTATTTGATGTTGTAAATATTAGCGTTTCCTCGGTTTGTTAGGCGACAGGCTTTAAACCCAGGGTGAGGAGAAGTTGTTATTTCAACAATCTGAACCATATTATTGATGAAAAGCAAATTATTTTATTGATCCATAAAAATGTCGGTCTAGAAATACATGAAAAAAATCATTTTCATTTGATATGAATGATGAAACTGTGACATTTGCGTTTAATTCTGCAATTTTAATCCTAAAATGTAATCAAATTAGTGACAATCAACAGTAAAAGAAGCACTGATACTGATGCATCTGTTATACACCTTAAATATAAATCAAAGGTGGTGTATTATTTTATTTAATTCAACAATGATTAAATACACATGATTTTGTACATATAATTACATAATATAACACGACTAATAACCATATTTAAAGGTATTCTCATTGTGTGCACGTGTGTAAATAAAAATCCTCAATTAAACAGTAAAAAAAGACAAAAAATAAACAAGATCTGGTGTAAAATCTGAGCTCAACGTGATGATAAGGATTAAAAAGAGTTTGTGTCAGCTGATCAACGCGTGAGCAAACCCAAACGTCTGACACTAAAGGTTCTGTAGAGACGTTCAGTTCAAACTCTGTTCAGACCAGAAATTAATATCAGGCATGGACGGAACATTTAGGTAAAAGGCCAAAGAAGATGAAAAAAGCTAAATGTTTGTGTCTGTGTGAGGAGGAGAGGCGAGGATAAAAGGTGTAGAGCGAAGGTTTCCTGCTCCGACACACCTGAGTCAAATGATGAGCTCGTCATGGAGCTCTGCTGCAGGCAGGTAATGACCGGTTCATTTGACTCAGGTGTGTCCAGGCAAACATGTGAACATGCAGGGCAGGATGCTCCTCCTCGCTCCACAGGACTGAAGAAGGCTGGTCAGCAGCTCCCTCTGGTGGTCAGAGTGAGGAACTGCACACTATTTTCTGTGATCAGAACAAAATACATCCACTAAGATAAATGACTAAGTCAACATTCAGTCTGTGTTTTAGTGAGTATAATTCAACACACTATAGACGTACACATGTTAACATTATCGGCATCAGAAAAGTAGATTTTAAGGCAGCAGTTGTATTAGATTGTAAAGGTGAGCCTGATAAAGTGAGTGTATACCTCAGCTACAGGATGGATTGTGGTGTAATGTGGTTCATGTTCCCCTCAGGATGAACTGTCGGGTCAATATTTGAACGTGTCCATTGTCCTGCGTTCAGAATTATACTCAAGTAAAAGTACATTCATCACTGCTAAAGGTGGAGCTTATTTTAAAAAACTTAATGCTGTGGTAGTTTAATATCCAGAAAAATATCTCATCATTTATTAATATTTTGTATTAAAAATCAAAAGACAAAGAGATGAAGTGTTGTGAAAAAAAGTCCAGTATTTCCCTCTGACATGTGTGAGACCGACACACACACACACACACACACACACACACACACACACACTGATTTCCTGTAATTCGAGAGGGGCGGAGCAACACCGACTATGTGATACAGACTCATGAATACAGGTGAGGAACCTGCCAGTGAAAGTGTTCAGTGACTCCATTTTGAACTGAGGCAGCTGAAGGAGGAGAGCTGACGTCTGAGGCAGGTGAGCGTTAAAACTGAGTCAGTTTGTTTTCTCTCTGTGGACTGTAGAGGAAGGAAATGTTTGACGAAACTCAAAAGTTTGATTCTTGTGTGGACACACAAAGTCCTGACTGACTGAAAGGTACACGTTAAAACTGGAACACCAGGTGGTTTTACTTTGTTAGAATAATAAATAATATTCTCTTCAAGCCTTTGAACTGCTGTGTGTGTGTGTGTGTGTGTGTGTGTGTGTGTGTGTGTGTGTGTGTGTGTGTGTGTGTGTGTGTGTGTGTGTGTGTGTGTGTGTGTGTGTCTTACTTCCTGGTTAGACTCCAAAACAAATGTGTTTCCTGATTCTTGTCTCCTGAGCTCACAGTCGGTGTCGCTGTTTCTCCTCTCAGACTGACTGTCAGAGCAGAAGATGAGTGTTTGTGTGGAGGAAGAGGAGGAAGAGGAGGAAGAGGAGGACGGAGCAGAACCTCCAGGGTCCAGATGTCTGTGTGTGAGGAGTGACCGGTCCAAACTCGGTCCTCTAAACTTCAGAAATGAACCTGGACCCTCAGACGCACAGTAAGAGAACTGAGACCGGCTCATTCAGACTCCAGAAGTTCTGCCAAACCTTCATATTTTCAGAGCTGCCAGATCTGTTTTATACTGAATTTAAGCAGAAGGGTAACACTTTTAATACCTGAAGTAACATGAACACCATCAGTGAATGATTACTAGACACATTATCTGTTAGGTCATGCTTATTACTGCATTAGATCAGTATAAACTCATGCAGCCTTCTTGTAAAGTGTCACTAAATATGATCCATCTGGGTCAGAATATTAGAAACACATCTGAATATGATGCAGTCCAACACAACACCAACACCAGTATCAGTAAATACAGCTGCAGTTACCGGAGGCCACCAGCAGGGGGGGCGCAGGGATCATGAGCTGAGATCCACTCCCACAAAAACTCCCTCAGCTGACTTTTACACCCACTTAATGTTCCTTTTTATATTAAAGGGAAGAGGAAGAGAACATGTGACAGGCCCGTCATGTGAACAGACTTTTTGCTTTGTACTCAGCTTGACTGACTGTCTTTGTTCTTGACGGTGTCTTTTTGTTTTGAATTTATTAAGAAAAGGCAAGTAAAGACTTCTTTTTACTGCATTTTACTTTTTTGGTGTGAAAGCAGCTCTCCTGGTTCGACTGTGGAGATGTCTGTTGATGTGACCAGTGTTATATATCACATATTACTAGTTACCTTCATTTTTAAAGTAATATATTATGTTACTGGCACAGGAACTTTAAAATGAATGTTATGTGTTCAGGTGAATAAGCTGTTTCTTCCTGTGTGTTATCATTGTTGTGTTTGTGTGAAGGTATGGAGTCTACAATGAATCAGTGTGAGGACAGACACACACTATGTGAAGAACAGGACCGTCAGACCGACTCTCACAGGTGAGGCGACGATCTCTACCTGTCCATGAATCCTCTCAACGCCACAAAGTGTTTGATTCTTCATGTAGACGAAGACGTTTATCTGTCGTCAGCATTAAAAGAGAGCCGGACAATCAGTCATATCTAGCTCCATAAATAGAAAATACTAACACTTCCATAATGTCAGTAATTAAATTACACGTGTCTTATTGTCCAGACCTGCATTCAAATATTACAAATTAGACGTCATTTCACAGTCTTTTATTCAAGGAGACTTTCAAAACCAGTTGCCAGAATAAGCTAAGTGTCTTTCTGCAAAACTTCTCCGTCCTTATGTCGCGACTTTAATGTCGTTTACGTTTAATTTTTGTATTTCTCTCTTGTCACACTGCTGTTTCTATGCTCTGGTTAGGTTTAGACGCTAAAAAACACACTTGGTCAGGGTGATGAAAAATGGATGTAAAGGTCCACTGTGTCGTGTTTTAAGTAATTTATTCCCTTAAATCAGCGTCTTCACTCATAAATAAGTCCTCATTGGTGTAAAATGATCTCTGCCAACAATCTGACTTCTCCTCCTGAGGGAAGAATCACTTCTCTGTATTTCCATAGGACGGGCGAGCTCTACGGAGGCTTCCATGTCCTTCCGCTCTATAAAAAACGATGAGCTGGTGAGAGGGACAAAAAGCTCTACGTGGTACAGATAAGGCTAAAGGCGTTTTCACTCAGAGCCAGCGTGACTGTGGAACGGAGAAGGAGCTTAGCCAGACGCGCTCGTCAGCTGCAGTTTGAAGTCTGTTTGAAATAACGTACCTCATCACCCGAAACTAAACTTGATGAAGTGCTGTTTGAAGACATGTTGTTGTCACAGCTTCTTGAATCTTGACACATCCCGCCTGCCGTAGTTCCAACAGGCTGCAACGCACGTTTGAAAACGCGAGGCGCTAGAGAGCAGTATTCGTTTGGATGCAGAATAACATTTAACCACTAGATGGGAGAAATAATTCCACAGTGAGTCTTTAAAAATATCCAGTGGTGTAACTCAAACTTCAGTGGGCCTGTTGTCCACCTCCACCTCCACGTCCTGATGTGATAATAATCATATAATGTGAACGTGATATGCCTAGGTTTGGTGCAGAAAGTGTGTCTCTAACATTACAGACCGGGCTGGACTCCCTCTAGATATGCGAGCTTTAACACATTTATTTCCTATCAGGATCCATCAGAAACCCGACTGTGCTGAGCCTGAACCCAGCTGTGTGTCAATGAACAGTACCTGGTCAAAGGAGAGTCCGCCACACTTCAAAGATGGACGCCACCCTGCTGACCAAAGGTGAGGATGTCGAACATTGACATGAGCACGATAAGCACAACAACTGTGAAAAGTCTTCAGTGATTAAGTCCCATTTTTCCACCGACAGTAGCAGCTCGCCTCGCCTCGACTCAGCTCGCCTTCTTTGCGTTCCCATTACTGAAATCTGGTACCTGGTACCTGCTAAAGTGGTGCTTTTTTAGTATCACCTCCGTATAAGTTCCAACCGAGCTGAGCTGATACTTCTGTGTGACGTAAGCTGGCAGCCGGCCACTGATTGGACAGAGAGCGACGCCACTTGACGACTCATGACGAGCGCGACGTCCGAGCCTGACACCCGCTACCTTTAAAAACTAGCATCTGCGTTCAGTCAACATGGCGATTACATGGAAGGAACAACGCGCAGGAACACGGCGTGGACCGTGGCAGAGGTGGAGACGCTCCTGAGTGTTGTCGCTGAAGACGCATCCAGAACGAGCTTGATGGTGCGACAAGAAATGAAAAGGTGTTCGTGTTCTGCGTCGCCCACAGCTAGCCCTGTTTATGTGTCGCGTGGATAAGTACGTCACTGATGACGACCCGCCCACGTTGATGACGACCTGCCCACGTTGATGACGACCCGCCCACGTTGATGACGACCCGCCCACGTTGATGACGACCCGCCCACGTTGAAGAGATACTAATTCTAGATGGAAACGCAACGCGTCTGAAACCAAACCAAGTAGAGCCACGCTAAGCCGAGGCGAGCTGGTACTGTCGGTGGAAAAACGGCATTAGGTACCACTATCTCTCTGAGGAAATAGAAAATAATATATGCACAGCCTCAACAAGAGGCATCATTGAACAGTATATGTCCAAAGAATAAAACACATTAAAGTTAATTAACATGTGAAAAAAGAGAGAGTAGAGTCCGATGGCCCCACGTTGTGATGCGATTACATGCAAACAGCTGATTAACTGGAATATACTGTGTGCAGTAAATGTATTAAGTCACTGACAGGTATTGTCTTGGGGTATTGTTGGTACAGTGCAGAATTTATTCTGTTTCTGTCAGTAGGAAGCTGGAAAAACCTGAACCCAGCTGTCTGACAGCGAGGAGTAACTGGTCGATGGATCATCCAATACTGTTCAAAGAAGGACCCTGCTCTGTGGATCAAAGGTGAGGATTTAAAACTGATAATTAAAACAAATGAAGTGACTCAAAGTTGAAAAAAATCTGCAGTTTTTAAACCTTTATAGATTAAATGATGGGACTGAGCCAAACTGACTGATGAGGCAAAACAATGAGGTCAAAGTTAGCAACGCCTGCAGATCAGCAGGACTAGTAAACCTTCACCACGATAGAAAGTCATCTGGTTCGCTGTTCACATCCTAACATGACCTCATGGACACACCTTGTGTTTCTCTCAATGTGGACCGTCATCATGTGAGTTAATTATTCATTATCCCTCCACAGAGTGAACCAGGAGATCCCAGACGTTCCCAGTGGTCAGTCAGCCAAGCAGCAACAAACACACCTGGACTCCATATTCATGGTCCGTACATCTACAGCAACTAATTTACATCTACTCTGTTCACAATAATCACCATGTTGCACTTCTGTTCAACATGGATCTTAGTTTGCTTGTGTCAATCATATGAAATTATGTTTCAGCTGCTGGAGGAGAAAATTGTCACTTTTGTGAAGAACGAGCTGAAGAGGTTTCAGAGGGTTCTGAGTTCAGATTACCCACAATGCTCAGAGAGTCAGCGCGAGGATGAGGAGGTGTTGGATGGCGAAGATGTCGAGCAGATGAGGAGCAGCAGAGAGGCGTTCCTGAACATCACACAGCACTTCCTGAGGAGAATGAAGCAGGAGGAGCTCGCTGACTGTCTGCAGAACAGTAAGAACATTTACTAATGTCTCAAGAGATGGAACAAAGTATGTTCATATAGTCAATGTAAGACATCTTTGACTTACTGATCTTGTTTGTCTTAAGTTCATTCAGGACACCCTGCTCCGGTTTATCAGCTTAAACTGAAGTCTAACCTGAAGAGGAAGTTCCAGTGTGTGTTTGAGGGGATCGCTAAAGCAGGAAACCCGACCCTTCTGAACCAGATCTACACAGAGCTCTACATCACAGAGGGAGGGACCACAGAGGTCAATGATGAACATGAGGTCAGACAGATTGAAACGGCGTTCAGGAAACCACACAGACCACAAACAACAATCAGACGAGAAGACATCTTTAAAGCCTCACCTGGAAGAGATGAACCAATCAGAACAGTGCTGACAAAGGGAGTGGCTGGCATCGGGAAAACAGTCTTAACACAGAAGTTCACTCTGGACTGGGCTGAAGACAAAGCCAACCAGGACATACAGTTCACATTTCCATTCACCTTCAGAGAGCTGAATGTGCTGAAAGAGAAAAAGTTCAGCTTGGTTGAACTTGTTCATCACTTCTTCACTGAGACCAAAGAAATCTGCAGGTTTGAAGAGTTCCAGGTTGTGTTCATCTTTGACGGTCTGGATGAGTGTCGACTTCCTCTGGACTTCCACAACACTGAGATCCTGACGGATGTTACAGAGTCCACCTCAGTGGATGTGCTGCTGACAAACCTCATCAGGGGGAAACTGCTTCCCTCTGCTCGCCTCTGGATAACCACACGACCTGCAGCAGCCAATCAGATCCCTCCTGAGTGTGTTGACATGGTGACAGAGGTCAGAGGGTTCACTGACCCACAGAAGGAGGAGTACTTCAGGAAGAGATTCAGAGATGAGGAGCAGGCCAGCAGAATCATCTCCCACATCAAGACATCACGAAGCCTCCACATCATGTGCCACATCCCAGTCTTCTGCTGGATCACTGCTACAGTTCTGGAGGATGTGTTGAAGACCAGAGAGGGAGGGGTGCTGCCCAAGACCCTGACTGAGATGTACATCCACTTTCTGGTGGTTCAGTCCAAAGTGAAGAACATCAAGTATGATGGGAAGTCTGAGACAGATCCACACTGGACTCCAGAGAGCAGGAAGATGATTAAGTCTCTGGGAAAACTTGCTTTTGAGCAGCTGCAGAAAGGCAATGTGATCTTCTATGAATCAGACCTGACAGAGTGTGGCATCGACATCAGAGCAGCCTCAGTGTACTCAGGAGTGTTCACACAGATCTTTAAAGAGGAGAGAGGCCTGTACCAGGACAAGGTGTTCTGCTTTGTCCATCTGAGTGTTCAGGAGTTTTTGGCTGCTCTTCATGTCCATCTGACGTTCAACAACTCTGGAATCAATCTGCTGGCAGAAGAAAAGTGTACAAGAATAGAAGAATCTGCAAAGACACACTTCTACCAGAGTTCTGTGGACGAGGCCTTGCAGAGTCCAAACGGACACCTGGACTTGTTCCTGCGCTTCCTCTTGGGCTTGTCACTGCTGACCAATCAGACTCTCCTAGGTGGCCTGTTGGCACAGTCAGGAAGTAGCCCACAGACCAATCAGGAAACAATCCAGTACATTAAGGTAAAGATAAGTACAGATCTTTCTTCAGAGAAGAGTATCAATCTATTTCACTGCCTGAATGAACTGAACGATCGTTCTCTAGTGGAGCAGATCCAACAGTACCTGAGATCAGGAAGTCTCTCCACAGATAAACTGTCTCCTGCTCAGTGGTCAGCTCTGGTCTTCATCTTACTGTCATCAGAAAAAGATCTGGATGTGTTTGACCTGAAAAAATACTCTGCTTCAGAGGAGGCTCTTCTAAGGCTGCTGCCGGTGGTCAAAGCTTCCAACAAAGCTCTGTAAGGAGAGAAATTAATACATATTTTGAATAGTCCATTTTCAACAGTAAAGAAATGAAGCTTTGTACTTATATTGTCTGTGTCACTGTTTTCAGATTGAGTGGCTGTAACCTCTCAGAGAGGAGCTGTGAAGCTCTGTCTTCAGTTCTCAGCTCAAAGTCCTCGAATCTAAGAGAGTTGGACCTGAGTAACAACAACCTGCAGGATTCAGGAGTGAAGCTGCTGTCTGCTGGACTACAGAGTCCGATCTGTACACTGGAAACTCTCAGGTTAGGATCATTGACCCATCATCTTGGGAGTGCCTGACTCTGCCTAACTCTCTGTTAATCAAAAATGGACAACGAGGTGGAGCTGAAGTGAGTCTCTTTAGTTGAATAAGCTAAATAGGCTAACAAGTCATCATAAAGAGAAGCGAATTTCAGAATACTTTAGGGGCGATCACATAGGGACTTGTGTGATCACTACAGGTAGGATTAAATTGTGCACATTTTAAAGTTAAATGACTTAATATGGTGCACTTTGAGGGAAGATTAAGAGGCTATCTCATAAATAACATGACCATAAATGAGAAATTGTGGAAAATATAAAATGTAGAAAATAATCCAATAAGGAACATAAGCTTTGGCTCTGCTGCCTGCTGTGTAGTCCAGTCCTAACAATTTACAACTACACAGCTCTGGCTGTACAATGTTAGGACAAGCCTATAAGCTATAGTCAATAGTCAATATCAATCTATTGTTTTTAGGTGACTTATAACTAAACATTGACTGAGATAACAGATAATCCCTGTCTTGTTTTAAATTCATGAGTGCCATCTTAACAATATATTGTCTGGTCTGTGTGGTTCAGGTTGCTGTTGGAAAACGTGATGGTCATTTCATGTGCACATGTGAACGCGTGTACACGTGCAACATGGTTATATTTCCAAGCTACAGTTGATAAACACTGCTGCCCGCTGGCATTTATCAAGCATAATAAATAACGCAAGTTGTACTTCAGTCTCACGTTTTTCAGGCACAGAGTCACAGAACAACTGGAAGTGGCTGGTAAATAAAACTCAGACAGAGAGGTATATGCTATGTACTGCCCAGCTAGGTTAACAAAACAGACAAACAGAGTGGAGAGAGATTGACTACAAGCTAGCACATCAACTTAACTTTCCTGTTAGAAACCACAAGTCTATCTGACAGATGTTCCTGTTAGTCTTTCTTATCATCTTTATGATTATGCAAGTTTTACCTCACTGAAGTTGTTGACACCGCTTTGATATGGGGAAAGGCAGCAGAACCTCACCTCACCTATGTTTCTTTCTGTTATCCTGCAATGTCTGTTGTTTTCCCCATCTCTTCTCTGTACCATTGAGCATATAATGTCAATATTACATTTCCCCTTAATTCAAATAACAGAGAATTACACTACATTGCAATGGATGCACCTTCAAGGCTTGTTTCTGCATGCATGTTGAGAAAGTGAAGATAAATCCACTTTTTTTTATCCCAAAAGTTTTAAAAAACAAACCCTGTGCTCTCCGACTCAGGGTGGTTATTGTTCAAGAAGTTTCCCAGTTCTGTCCTTCAGCTGCTGTCTGCTGGTTAATACTAACAGGGTCTCTCGCTTATCCAAAATACCAGCATCTGGCCCTCCACTCCAGTCTGTTCAGTTTAACACACAGCAAGCCATAGTATTTGTCTTGGAAGATCAGTGACTAGAATTGGCTGAGGTGAAGCCGATCAGACAGCTTGCGCCTAGCTGTCAGTCAGTGTGGCCACGCCCCTAATGAAGCAGCAACAGTAAGTGCTATGTTGGCATTAACAAAAATAAACTTGTGAACATAAAGGATGAGGAAACTGGCTTTGCTCCCGTGAAGCTGTGTGATTGTTCATGGACATTGATACCAGTCGCAGTTCTACAGTAGCCCTCTCATCAATTTTTGCGACGTGTGTTGTTTTGTGTTTTTGCAGGTTGTCAGGCTGTTTGATCACAGAGGAAGGCTGTGCTTCTCTGGCCTCAGCTCTGAGCTCCAACCCCACCCATCTGAGAGAGCTGGACCTGAGCTACAATAATCCAGGAGACTCTGGAGTGAAGCTGCTGTCTGCTGGACTGGAGGATCCCGAGTGGAGACTGGACACTCTCAGGTATGGAAAGGCCAGTTGAAGCCACAATCAGTCTCAAAGAGGAGAGAGAGAGCTCTTGATTAAATTAAATTTAAGTCTCTTTTAGCTTCTAGTTTTGGCTCCATTTCCAGGAGCGGCCATTTTCTTCTAAATAGCTCTGATTAAACCGCTACCTGCCCAGCAGCAAACAGCAGACAGACTGAGGCGGGGAGTAGGTGAACATAGTGAAACATTTGCATTAATGATCATGTTAACAGTAATTGGCAAATGATAAAAAGCTCCACCAGATTAATTATAACATGTGAGTACATATATAGAGAATGTAATCTCCATGTTGAAAGAGGATGTGCTGGTCTTCTTTCAGGGTGGAGCCTTGTGGAGTCCAATGGTTGAGACCAGCTCTGAGGAAGTGTAAGTATGATTTAATTTGACTCATGAAAACAAAGCACATACTGATGTCATCAGCATAAATGATTAATATCTGCAGCTGTGTCATGTCTTCTCTCCGTCAGATTCCTGTGAACTCACACTCGACACAAACACGGTAAACAGAAAGATCAAACTGTCTGACAACAACAGGAAGATGACACATGTGGAGGAGGAGCTGCCATACCCTGGTCACCAAGACAGATTTGACTGGTGTCAGCTGCTGTGTAGAAATGGTCTGACTGGTCGCTGTTACTGGGAGGTGGAGTGGAGAGGAGGGGGTTTTATATCAGTGAGTTACAAAGGAATCAGCAGGAAAGGAGACAGTGATGACTGTTTGTTTGGACTAAATGATCAGTCCTGGAGTCTGGACTGCTCTGATGTTGGTTACTATGCCTGTCACAATAAGATGGTGACGACCATCTCCTCCTCTTCCTCCTCCTCCGTCTCTGACAGAGTAGCAGTGTATGTGGACTGTCCTGCTGGCACTCTGTCCTTCTACAGAGTCTCCTCTGACACACTGATCCACCTCCACACCTACAACACCACATTCACTGAACCTCTTTACCCTGGGTTTAGGCTCTGGTCCGGTTCCTCAGTGTGTCTGTGTTCGCTGTAGGAGGAAGAGTTTCCTCCTGTTAGAGAAACTTTCTCACTGCTGACCAAATAGTTCAGTCTGTAGATGACCACACAACGCAGATGTAACCAATACGGTGACCATGTTTTCGAAACTGCATTCATGCAATGCAAGGAAATTATTTTCAAATGGACAGCGATGCCACCAAGACATGGAAGAGAAAATAATTCCCTGCGTTTTTACATTTACATTGAGCAGAATCAAGACAAAACAGGGTGACTGCATGGCAACAAATAAGTGAGGAGGTTGTAGCCAGCTGTGTGAAATATTCTGTTAAAAAAATGTGTCGGTTATTTTTTTGTTAAAATGAATATTGACCCAGGACAAGAATCATTTCAACATTTACAAGACAGTGACTAAAACACATCAGGAGCAAGCTGTTGTTGCAGTGAGTTAAGTAGACTCTGTATACCATTTGGAACATGTCTTTATAATGTTCACATGTTGTTGTTATTATTATTACACTGTGTTTCACTCGTTATTTTCACAATAAGTTTCTGTATTATTTTCTGTTTCTTGTCAGTTTTCTGTCACTGGTTAGCTTTAGGCAACAAATATACTTGGCAAGGTTAAGGGCATGAAGACACTCCTTGACTTTCAAATGCATCAGATCGCTGTCCTGTTCACGCTACTCAACTTTCTCTCTCGTGGTCGGGAGTCTTTGTGGTTTGCAATACATGACTGACCAGTGATCAGGGGACTCCAAAAAATTTGGGGATAGCAAAATCAGGGCTGAAATCAAAGTGTGAACTTGGCTTTAAGGAACCAAAATACTTGGTAAGGCTTAAGGAACTGAAATGCTTGGGTAAGTTTAGGGAACTTAAGTGCTTGGGAAGGTTCAGGGAACAAACACTTGGTTAAGTTTTGGGAACTTAAGTGCTTGGTAAGGTTCAGGGAACAAAAATACTTGGTAAGGTTCAGGGAACTGAAATACTTGGTAAGGTTCAGGGAACTGAAATACTTGGTAAGGCTCAGGGAACAAAAATACTTGGTTAGGCTTACGGAAGTAGAATACTTGGTAAGGTATAGGGAACAAACACTTGGTTAAGTTTTGGGAACTTAAGTGCTTGGTAAGGTTCAGAAAACAAAAATACTTGGTAAGGTTCAGGGAACTGAAATACTTGGTAAGGTTCAGGGAACTGAAATACTTGGTAAGGCTCAGGGAACAAAAATACTTGGTTAGGCTTACGGAAGTAGAATACTTGGTAAGGTTCAGGGAACAAACACTTGGTTAAGTTTTGGGAACTTAAGTGCTTGATACGGTTCAGGGAACTAAAATACTTGGTAAGGCTCAGGGAACAAAAATACTTGGTTAGGCTTACGGAAGTAGAATACTTGGTAAGGTATAGGGAACAAACACTTGGTTAAGTTTTAGGAACTTAAGTGCTTGGTAAGGTTCAGGAAACAAAAATACTTGGTAAGGTTCAGGGAACTGAACTACTTGGTAAGGTTTAGGGAACTTAAGTACTTGGTAAGGCTCAGGGAACAAAAATACTTGGTTAGGCTTACGGAAGTAGAATACTTGGTAAGGTTCAGGGAACAAACACTTGGTTAAGTTTTGGGAACTTAAGTGCTTGATACGGTTCAGGGAACAAAAATACTTGGTAAGGTTCAGGGAACAAACACTTGGTTAAGTTTAGGGAACTTAAGTGCTTGATAAGGTTCGGGGAACAAAAATACTTGGTTAGGCTTACGGAAGTAGAATACTTGGTAAGGTATAGGGAACAAACACTTGGTTAAGTTTTGGGAACTTAAGTGCTTGATACGGTTCAGGGAACTAAAATACTTGGTAAGGTTCAGGGAACAAACACTTGGTTAAGTTTTGGGAACTTAAGTGCTTGGTAAGGTTCAGGGAACAAAAATACTTGGTAAGGTTCAGGGAACTAAAATGCTTGGTAAGGTTCAGGGAACAAACACTTGGTTAAGTTTAGGGAACTTAAGTGCTTGGTAAGGTTCAGGGAACAAACACTTGGTTAAGTTTTGGGAACTTAAGTGCTTGATAAGGTTCAGGGAACAAAAATACTTGGTTAGGCTTCAGAAGTAGATACTTGGTAAGGTATAGGAACAAACACTTGGTTAAGTTTCAGGGAACTTAAAGTGCTTGGTAAGGTTCAGGGAACAAAACACTTGGTTAAGGTTTAGGGAACTTAAGTACTTGGTAAGGTTCAGGGAACTGAAACACTTGGTTAAGTTTTGGGAACTTAAGTGCTTGGTAAGGTTCAGGGAACAAAATACTTGGTTAGGCTTCGAAGAGAATACTTGGTAAGGTTCAGGGAACAAACACTTGGTTAAGTTTTGGGAACTTAAGTGCTTGATAAGGTTCAGGGAACAAAAATACTTGGTAAGGCTTCAGGGAACTAAAATGCTTGGTAAGGTATCAGGGAACTAAACATGCTTGGTAAGGTTCAGGGAACTAAACACTTGGTTAAGTTTAGGGAACTTAAGTACTTGATAAGGTTCAGGGAACAAAATACTTGGTTAAGGTTTAGAGAACTTAAGTGCTTGGTAAGGTTCAGGGAACAAAAATACTTGGTAAGGTTCAGGGAACTAAAATGCTTGGTAAGGTTCAGGGAACAAACACTTGGTTAAGTTTAGGGAACTTAAGTGCTTGGTAAGGTTCAGGGAACAAACACTTGGTTAAGTTTTGGGAACTTAAGTGCTTGATAAGGTTCAGGGAACAAAAATACTTGGTAAGGTTCAGGGAACTAAAATGCTTGGTAAAGTTCAGGGAACTAAAATGCTTGGTAAGGTTCAGGGAACAAACACTTGGTTAAGTTTAGAGAACTTAAGTACTTGGTAAGGTTCAGGGAACAAACACTTGGTTAAGTTTTGGGAACTTAAGTGCTTGGTAAGGTTCAGGGAACAAAAATACTTGGTAAGGTTCAGGGAACTAAAATGCTTGGTAAGGTTCAGGGAACAAACACTTGGTTAAGTTTAGGGAACTTAAGTACTTGGTAAGGTTCAGGGAACTAAAATGCTTGGTAAGGTTCAGGGAACAAACACTTGGTTAAGTTTTGGGAACTTAAGTGCTTGGTAAGGTTCAGGGAACAAACACTTGGTTAAGTTTTGGGAACTTAAGTGCTTGGTAAGGTTCAGGGAACAAAAATACTTGGTAAGGTTCAGGGAACTAAAATGCTTGGTAAGGTTCAGGGAACAAACACTTGGTTAAGTTTTGGGAACTTAAGTGCTTGGTAAGGTTCAGGGAACAAACACACTTGGTTAGGTGTTCTAGATATATAGATTTGGGTTCAGTACTAACATGGCAATATCAGATTGTGCATCAATCACTATGCAAATGTCAATTAAAGGGCTTAAAAAAACAGGACATTTTATTTTCTGCTAGAGATTTATCAGGACTAAAATCATTTATTTGCGGCCCAGTTCAATAACATCATTAGACACTGACCGTGTTTCTTCTTCTTCTCTTCATTTCTGCTGACACACCTCCAAGAAAGAGCTGATCTTAAGAGAGGAAACGCCTCGAACACACGCAGTACAATGATTATCTGCTCAGATCGCTGCTGATTTCAACAGTTCTTATTAAAAGCATAGATCATAAAATGTTGCAGTTCTACCATCTGATTATGCCTTTTGACACCAGAGGAGGAGACTGGGCTGTGTGGTGTGTTTAGAGGAGGGACTCATTGAAATATGTAGAAGTTTATCAGTGAAGAAGGAAGAGAGGCAGCAGTAACCCGTCAGAGCTTCAACATGACAGTTCATCACACTTTGATGTGCTTCTTCTTCCTCTGTGAGTACATTCACTTCATATATCTGTTTGTTCAACCATTGGTCAGTCTTGTATCAGTGTTTTATGTTGTTAATCATGGTGATCAGAGCCACTTTAAGGGATACGATCATATTTTTCCCAGTCTTTCCTAAAACAACCCTTCACATGTCCGTTTGTACATGTGAAGGGTCGATGGTTGCTGTAATCGTTCTTCCAGGAGAAGATCCTTCAGAGGAGGAGATGAGTTCACAGTTCTGCTTCTGAAGTTGGGAGACTTTTCAAATTATGATTTTAAAAAAGTGGATCAAGGACCGATCGATCTAAATCAGGCTGATATTAAATAGAACACATTTTTACGACGAACTCACCGTGGTCAATGACAGAAAAACAATTACAAAGAACAAGCTGAGAAAATGTGAATATATCCTTTAAAAAATGGTTCATTACATGTCTGATGACAAACGAGGAAGGAAGGAAAGTGAAGGACACAAACCTCTGGGATTTAGCACTCTGTAAATTTCCCTCTTCCTCTAAAGATTATTTGTCTTTTACATTATTATTTTCATCATCGGTTAATCTGATGATTGTTTTCTGTTTCAGTGATTATGATTAAAAGTGTTGTGATGTGACATTCTGACTCGTAAGATCACCGAAACAATCGCTAGATTATCAAAGTAGTAGTTTGAATTAGTGAATTGATTAGTCAGTTCATCGTTGCAGCGTTGATTTAATCTGTCGCCTCACTCTGACGCTTAGCGGAGGATGTCGTAGCGTCACATCTTTCGAAATACTTCCTGTGGAGACGAGACGATATCACAACACGATATCACTAAAACCTGCAGCGTTTCGAAACAGCAGCATGGAAACCACATGTTGATGAGACGGGCCCATGTGATGCAACTCATTTCTCAATTTTTGGTTTGCATCATCTGGTCAATTTTAATACCCACCATATTTATTATTTGAAAATAACAATTCACTGCCACACTGTTTATAATTACATGTTCATTTTGTACAATATTATGTTTATATGTGTTCTATTTCATACCTTTTAATTATATTGTTTATTGTTGTTTTTTGGAATATTACTGTCCTTCGGCTGCAAACAAGTTTCCCCTATTTGTGGGACAGTAAAGGAATTCTGAATCTGATTCTGATATTAAAATGGATTTACATGACTAACTGTGGATACATACATACTCTTTTTACAGATAAAATCATCCGTGATGTCAGTTTTTTGCTGTTTTGTCTCCATTAAATGATGAAATACTATGAAATGGATCCAGTGGACATTTTAGAATGAGAGAAAACAGTTTTTGTTGGAGTTTGATGCACTTCTGAAACACACAGACTCTTTATTGATGAGCTTCCCATATGCTAGTTATTTAGCTTGTTAGCTTGTTTGCTGATGTGGTTGTATCTGGAAGTGGTCTGCAGGAATAGCTTTATAGCAATGTAACGACGTGACGATACACTTAAATTCAGGCGTTTGATGTGTTTCAGCAGCTCACTGCTCTTTTGTTTCAACATGCCGTATTATTGTTTTTCATTTTTAGTTGTTTGTCTTACTATCCTTTAGTTATTTGAACCACATCCTGGAATATTTTTTATTTAATTCACATATCAGTAGACCTCTTTGTTCCCTTGGGTATCTTTTTCCACCATTTTCAAACACTGCAGTCCAAGTCTGTGATCCTCAGACTGCGGTCGAACTGCAGCTCCCAGTTTAACTCTGTGTTAATGTTGTGCTTTGGTATATTGATCAGACAGCAGCAGACGTGAGGCAGCGACAGCTTCTAACGTTGTTCATCTTTCAGCAGCTCTGCAGGATGGAGTCAGTGGTTTTGTTCCCAGTACCTTTGTCTATGCAGTTGAAGGAGGAGATGTCCAAGTGTCACGCTCCTTTCCTTGGACTAGAGACACGAAGTTCTTCTGCAAGGAGGAATGTGAAAAAGAGGACGTCCTCATGGAAACAGCTAATGACACAGCGCAGAGCGGCAGATACACAATTAAGTTTTGGAAATCTCTTATAGGAAGAGAACCTTTTCTTTCTGTGACCATCACAAATCTGACCAAGTCTGACTCAGGACAGTACGGATATGGTTTGAAAGACACATCAGAGTCAGTCCACACAAAGTTTGAAATCAATGTTGAAGATGGTAAGTTTCTGCTAACAGCCATGGAAATGTTCTTTCACCGTTCACTGACAGCTGCAGAGAGATCAATATCAATAACTTCTAGATGTGATAGAACTCTATTAATATTCCTCAAACTCAAAGACGCTGCAAACTGAGCGAAAAACCAGTGGAAGGATTCGTTTTTGAAAATTACAGATTCTTTGTTCAGTTAAAAAAATTTAAAAAAAAGATTTATAGTTATAAATTTGCTTTCTGAAACCATTCAGCATTTCTTCTTAATTGAAAACATGTTGCAAATGATTCTTAGAGTTTCCTGGATGTTCAGGACAAATTTCAACCCAATCCAGTGAAAAAATAGTAATCATAAAGAAATATTAACTGTATCTCAGACGGCCAAACTTTAAAATGAATGAATAAAAATAGTATTTGGAGTACAGCTATAAGATGTTACAACGTTTTCAGTTTTGCTGATTATTCATCTTTTCAACAGCATTTCTGGATGGAAATCCTCCTGAAGTAAAAACCCTCCACGCGAAAACTACAGGAGAAATCATAGTTGCATGCCCGACGTCTACTCCTTCTTCAAACCTGAAGTTCTTCTGCAAGGACAGTTGTGACCAAGACATTCTCCTTCAAACAACTTATGACAGCTCTCAGGACGGCAGATATAGCATTAGATATAATAAAGGCTCTTCTCCAGGAGGATCTCTGCATGTGAGCATCAAAGAGCTGAACGAGTCTGACTCTGGATGGTACTTGTGTGGGATGGTCAGACCTTTATCACAAGAGTCCTTCCGGCGGTTTAAGATCGTTGTCTCAGATGGTGAGCGAAAATGAATAAGAAATAAAGTGTTTGTTCCTGTCTGTGGAGGCCTGAGGAGAGTTCCTGCTGTCGGCTGCTGACGCTCGTTTAAAAACCGCTCGGCTGAAACACGTTCTCTCATCAGGACTTTGTGTTTTTTATTGTTCACAGATCCAGCAGCTGCAAGACTGGGACCAATCCGATTGGACTACCAGTACCCAGGTACACCCACACAACTGTGAATGTATGAATACTACATTACCCATGAGCTTTAGCGGCTTTAGAAATGACCCAGCTAGAGCGATCGCCGATCTACCTGTTAGTGGTACTCAGCTGAAACACGTTCTCTCATCAGGACTTTTTATTGTTCACAGATCCAGCAGCTACAAGACTGGAACCAACCCCACCGGCCTCCCTGTCCCCAGGTACACCCACACAACTGTGAATGTATGAATACTACATTACCCATGAGCTTTAGCGGCTTTAGAAATGACCCAGCTAGAGCGATCGCCGATCTACCTGTTAGTGGTACTCAGCTGAAACACGTTCTCTCATCAGGACTTTTTGACGTTTTTTTTTACTGTTCACAGATTCAAAACGGGACTCCACACCACCACCGGCCTACCAGTCCCCAGGTACACCCACACGACTGTGAATGTATGAATACTACATTACCCATGAGCTTTAGCGGCTTTAGGAATAACCCAGGAACAGCAGGAGCATCAGTTATTCCAACTTTGTACAGCTGACCAACCACGAGCCCTGTACGTCTGCTCTCGTTGCTCCAGTCATGGCTGTAGCTCTGTGGGAGCGCCCCTCAATTTCGTTGTACACTGTACAATGACAAATAAAGTCTATTCTATTCTTTTCTAAGTGTAACTTTTCAAAGGAACAGTTCACCCAAACATGAACGTTGATCATCTCCTCCGCTGCACGCTGAGGGAAAGTCAGGTGACGTCTCAGAACAGTTCTGGAGCTTCACGGTAAAACAGCGTTGCGGCATTCTGCAAAACAACTGAAGAAGCTGGGGACTAAAAAACTCCAAAATGCCATCACAGCTTCGCCGAATTAGCTGTTAGTGCCTCCTGTTCGCAGCGTGCTCATGTATAAACACACAGCCGTCACTGAGGTACTTTGATGCTGAGGAAAACTTAAAAACGTGATGTTTCTAAGGCAAGTTCTGCACATGAAAGGAGTGACTTTCTTGAGGATTTCTTAGCGGATTCATCATGTGAAACAGGAGCTTCCATACTGGGTGGGGCTTTAGAGTTTGGAGTCTATAGAGTTCACAGTGTGGTGGACCTGCACCTAAATCATCTGATTTCAGGGAGGAACACATGACGAAGCTTCTCCTGCAGCCTGGTGCAAGCATGCAGAGTTACTGACACAAAGCTTTCCTCTCTCGTCTTCCACCTCTCGCAGTCCTGATGCTGCATTTGGTCGTGTTTCTCCCCATCGCTGTGATCATCTTGGCGGTGGTGCTGATCGTAATCTGCATTCGGATGAAACGCAAACCTGATGGTGAGGCGACGTCTGCAATTTCCCAACACACACACACACACACACACACACACACGTCTGAGATACACAACATTTACTGAACACAATCATATGTTGACGACAATTCACTGGAAACAAGATGAGGAAGCTGAGGAGGGGGGAGGGGGTGACATTTAACAGAAATTTGGAAATGCATCACATCATGTGATTCATTTGGTTGTGTGTGTGTGTGTGTGTGTGTGTGTGTGCGTGTGTGTGTGTGTGCGTGTGTGTGTGTGTGTGTGTGTGTGGTTGGTGTCTTATCAGTGGCTTGTTTCCTGTTTCTTCCACCTGAGCAGTCAAATGTGCACTTTGAATAATTTGTCATGATAACAGAGAAACATTTTGTCTGCTCCACAGGCTCGAGGACCGGAGGAAACTCAGGCGGAGCAAACGTGGAGGTGACTTCACACGACTCTTGTTTACTGTCGATGCAAATACGATGCAAATCAAGCTGCTCAGTCTCGTAGCTCCAGGTCATCCAGGTCATCCAGGTGATGGTGATTCCAGGTGCTGTATCGTTGTCATCTGGACGGTTCGGTGTCTTGCAGACGTTTCACTTCTCATCCAAGAGGCTTCTTCAGTTCTGACTAACTGGAGGGGAGTCGCAGGCCTTTAAACTCGGTGTGGGAGTGTCCTCGCAGTCGTCAGGGCCACATGTGGGTCGTTGTCATGTGGGTTGCTAGGGCCAGGTGAGCCCAGGTGTCTGGGGAGAGAACTCAGTGCTGCATTGTAGGTGGGTGATAAGTAGCTCCAAATGCATTTCCTACTGGAGCCCCGTTTACACGAAGGGAAGACGCAGATATTTCCAGGCGGTTTGGCCTCTCATTTACACGAAAACCCCGTTTTTATCACAGAAAACGATTATTTCTAAAAACTCCGGTTATGTGTTGTCGTGTCAGCTGGGAGAAACGGGGTTTTAGGTTCTCACGCTCATTAGGCTATGCGCCAGAAAATGCTTAACGTCATGTGAGCGTTGTTTTGAAAGGAACAGGAAGTCGCTCGTGTTATTTGTTGTTGTTGATTCTGAGGATTCTGATTGGCTTGCAGGGCTTTATCCTTCTCCCTACACTGCCGCCCAGAGGTTTGGCAGAGTTAGAATGGCGCTCGACGGCGTGTTTATGCGGCTTGATGTAAATGACAACTTTTTTGAAAACGAAGGGGGGTAAATGTTTGTTTCTCTAAATACCCTGCTATGTATAAACGTGGCCTGAGACTAGAAGAGTCCAGAAAGTGGTAGAGCTGAATGATCCGGCCCGTCGGACTGTAACCGTCTCTGTATTAACTTGAGATCCGCTGGTGAATTGACACCGCTGCTCTCTCTCCAGCAGACTGACTTCACTGTATTTTTATTCTTCTACTTCTTAGTCCACGTTTATACACAGCAGGGTATTTAGAGAAACGAATATTTACCCCCCTCTGTTTTCAAAAATAACATCGTGCACACAACATCGTTTTCAAAAAAGTTGTCATTTCCATCAACCCGCATAAATACGCCGTCGAACGCCATTCTAACTCTGCCAAACCTCTGGGCGGCAGTGTAGGGAGAAGGATAAAGCCATGCAAGCCAATCAGAATCCTCAGAATCAACAACAACGAATAACACGAGCGACTTCCTGTTCCTTTCAAAATAACGCTCACATGACGTTAAGCATTTTCTGGCTCATAGCCTAATGAGCGTGAGAAGCTAAAACCCCGTTTCTCCCAGCTGACACGACAACACATAACCGGAGTTTTCCAAATTCTCCACTTTGCCCGGAGTTTTTAGAAATAATCGTTTTCTGTGATAAAAACGGGGTTTTCGTGTAAATGAGAGGCCAAACCGCCTGAAAATATCTGCGTTTTCCCTTCGTGTAAACGGGGCCTGAGACTAGAAGAGTCCAGAAAGTGGTAGAGCTGAATGATCCGGCCCGTCGGACTGTGACCGTCTCTGTGTTAACTTGAGATCTGCTGGTGAATTGACACCGCTGCTCTCTCTCCAGCAGACTGCCTTCACTGTATTTGCATGTGACAAATGAAGAATTTAACTGAACCCCCAGCAGACTTTACTCTGACTGAGTGTACAGAACATCAGAAAGCAGCTACAGTGAACTCACACGGTGACGGCGTCCGCTCCAAACAGAGTCTGGACTTCAGGTCCGTCTTCACTACCTGTAAACGATCTGACCGATCGGAGTTTGTGTCGTCTTTCTTCCAGAGTGAGCTCTACGAGAACTGTTCTCCGGACCCTCCGTGTGGAGACTCCACCTACGAGAGCCTGGATCCAGCCGGCAGGGATCAGAACCAGACCTACTCCACGCTCACAAGCACACGACTGATTCTGTTCTGGAGTAGTGCAGCTTGGAAAAAAACAGCAGTACCTTTTTCTTTATGTCGTGTATTTGTTGTAAAAACTGGAGAATGTGTTTCTCATGTGGCTGTTACTTCTTTGCCATGTTTCCTGTGTATTGATCAATCTGAGTCGGTAACCTAGCAACACAGACGGTTAATAAAGGATCTAAAGGATATTTATTTGGTACTTGTTTTTATTATAAACACTGGATCAATTCTTGTTTGCTTTTTTTTCACTAAATGCTTTGCTTGACCTCTCAGGGCCACCGTAGACCTGTGGTAAATGGACACATCCTGTATTTTAACTTCTATGTTTCATAATTTTGAGATAAATAGTCAAAATGAGGATTTAAAAAGTCATAATTAGGAGATTTAAAGTCAGAATTATGGCATAAAAGTTCATAATTATGAGCTATATAGTCAACAGTGTGAGATAACAAGTCTAAATTATCAGATTAAAAGTTAACATTGAGAGAAAACGTCATAATTATGAGATTTAGATGTAATATGACTGTTTTATACATATTATCCTCTATATCAACATTTGTTATAATAACAATGAGAATAAGAAGAATTAAAATAG
>CM077792.1:31853564-31956064 GCA_039737535.1 Lagodon rhomboides | reverse complement strand
AGGAGATGCTACTTTGAAATCTTGCTAGCTCTCCAGGATTACAGACTCCATAGCTTTAAACGTGGAAATTACGGAAGCGTATTGCATTCACTTGATAAATTTATTTTTTGGTTTGTTTTTCGGAGTAATTATTTGTGTTTTTCGGAGTAATTTATTTTTTTTTGTCTGTTTTTTTTTGAATAATTATTTCTGTTTTTCTGAGTAATTTATTTTTTTGTCTGTTTTTTTTGAATAATTATTTCTGTTTTTCTGAGTAATTTATTTTCTTGTCTGTTTTTTTGAATAATTATTTCTGTTTTTCTGAGTATTTTTTTATTCTGTTTTTCAGAGTAATTTATTTCTTGTCTGTTTTTTTGAATAATTATTTCTGTTTTTCTGAGTAATTTTTTTATCTGTTTTTCAGAGTAATTTTTTTCCTGATTTTCTGATTTTTTTTTTCTTTTTTTTTTCTGTTTTTCGGACTAATTTTTTTCCTGAGTTTACAGAGCATTTGAAGATCCATTCATTCATTGAGAGCTCGACTTCATGGTTACAAACATGACCGACTTGTTCAGTTTAATCAAGTTTTACTTTGATCTGGGTTTAAGACACTGGGAGATAGTCCTGTCTTTAACTCATATAGATGGTATTATCATTAGTTTGTCAAGGCATGTATGCGCGGGCAGGAGTCACCACAGGTCCACGACATGGTCCACGGGAGAACGGGAGTCTGTTACAGGTTGGATGTTCTCGCGGGAGTTCGAAGTATCTCGATATTTCAGAAAAGAAATTACTCCAAAAAACAGGGGGGAGAAATTACCACGAAAAACAGAAATAATTATTCCGAAAAACAGACAAAAAAATAAATTACTCAGAAAAACAGAAATAATTATTCTGAAAAACAGACAAAAAAATAAATTACTCAGAAAAACAGAAATAATTATTCAGAAAAACAGACAAAAAAATAAATCACTCAGAAAAACAGAAATAATTATTCCGAAAAACAGACAAAAAAATAAATCACTCAGAAAAACAAATAATTACTAAAAAAAAAAAAATATATCAAGTGAATGCAATACGCTTCCGTAGGAAATATCGACAATATTTCCATTATTTTCAACACAACATGGTGGTAAAAATAATAATTACAAATAATTTTCTGTTAACTTTGATTATTTTACCCACACACTGGCTGAGCTTTTATTAAACTGAAGAAGGTTGGATTTTGATTATCACACAAAATGAATAAAGACACATTTTAGGCAAACGTCACAGAATCGTATCATTACGGTCACTTTGAAAAAACATTTATGGGCAAGCAAAATTGAATTTAAACTCGCCATTCAAACATTAAACAATAGTCCTTCATTGATGCTGTAATTCCTTTTTATATTTTAATTTAATTTTAATTTTTACCAGCCAGTTAAATGCAGTTTTTATTCAGTGATGTTCTGCCAACCAGCTGGTCACCAGTAAGACAAGAAAACCAGCACAGAGAGGAGACAGAGAGGGATGGAGGGAGGTAAAAATAGAGGAGGAGGAGGAGGAGGAGGAGGGGGTAACATGGAGGTAAAGAAGAAGGGAGGGGCAGGGAGGCGCCAGGGGAATACAGAGAGAGAGAGAGAGAGAGAGAGAGAGAGGCTGCAATGAAAGGCTGATGTCATCTCTGTGAAGCAGCCAATCAGAGAGCAGCAGGGAGGGAAGAAGGGAGGGAGGAGAGGCAGAGCTCAGAAGGGTGTGTTTTCTGTACCACTGCAGCATCAGTGCAAAAAAAAAAGGAGAGAGAGCGAGAGGAGAAAAGACACGACTCAGTGGACAGGAAAGACAAAATACAGACAGAGAAGAAGAAGAAGAAGAAGAGAGGAGAGCGTGACGAGAGGACGGAGACAGACGGAGGACAGAGAGAGACGTGACACCTGCAGAGGTAAGATGACAACAATAGCATCCCACCATGCTGCTCGTGTCTGGGTGTGTGTCTGTATCTGTGTGTGTGTGTGTGTGTGTGTGTGTGTGTGTGTGTGTGTGTGTGTGTGTCAGTGGGCCGGAGGGCGAGATGATGTCTTACATAATACGATGGCAGGTATGAACAACTGTGCAGGGTGAGCACTGAGATGTGTGTGTGTGTCACTGTATATACATGGATATACGTGTGTGTGTGTGTGTGTGTGTGTGTGTGTGTGTGTGTGGGAGAGAGATTATTTCCTCGTCTGTCTGCTTTCACTGTCTGCGTCCCTTTCATGTGAACTGAAAACATAAAAAGGCGAACTGACCCTTCGGTGGCTGTCGGCGGCGTGTGGTCGGACGTGGAGGCTGCTGGGGTGAGTCAGTCTTCAGGGAGTGTCTGACTGACTTGATTCAGCTTTTCCCCACATCGTCCACGTCACCTGCAGCAGCATGTTTTTATGAATATTGGATGGAACGCGTCACTACACAACAATATAGTGTTCAATTATTCACGAGCGGTTTGTAGCTCTGCTTCCTTTCATGGTGAAACTCTCGGGGCACAGATCTGTCAGGTTTGATCTCGTCAGTTTTCATCCTTGTTCTGCGAATGAAGTCGTGGACGTGAACATCACCGTGTGGTTTCTAGCTTCACCTGCTCAGTTCATACTGACCTCCACCTTCCCTCCATCGCCTGGTGCTGAGGAGAGTTACGTTGGTGTGAGAGTGGGTGGTGGAGTCCCACAGGGCAGAGACGAGGACGACCTCACCTGTCACGTTTTAGGATTTGATGTAAACCTCCAACGAACAATTACTTTCGTTATTGATTAACCTGCTGGTGACCTTCTGAACGGAGCAGTTCACCCATAAATAAAAATCCAGTCATCCTCTCCTCCCTCCATGTTGATGATGTAAAGTCAGGTGAAGTGTCGTAATCCACAAAACATTTCTGGAGCTTCACAGTAAAACAGAGTTGCAGCATTCTGCTAAACAACCAAAACCAAAATGCTCCATTAAAACTTTGCCGAATGAGCCGTTAGCACTTCCTGTTTGCAGTGTTCTCACAGATGCTCAGACGACTGTCACTGGATCACTGTGATACTGAAGAAACCTTAAAACATGATGTTTCTCAGGCAGGTTCTGCACATGTGAGGTCCGTCTTCTTTTAGATTTCTAAGCAGATTTATGGAGTCATCCTCTCCTCCCTCCATGTTGATGAGTCAGGTGAACATTTCTGGAGCTTCACAGTAAACATTTACACTCTTCTCCAGTTTGTGCAGCCACTTGAAACCAGGAGTGCGCAGATGCTTTAGTTTAGCAGCTACGTTGAAGATTTCAGCTTTAAAAAGGGTGTAAATAACATCTTTTCAAATCATGTTGTGATCTCGGAGCTTCTGGAAACTTACAGCAGACGAGCTGAATGGAGCCAATTAATGTTTGTTTTCTTTCCGTTTTAAATCAAGTCTCCAGCTGCTGCAACTCTGTTTTACTGTGAAGCTCCAGAACTGTTCTGTGGACTACGACACTTCACCTGACTTTATATTATCACGGAGGAGGAGAGGATGACTTCATAAATCCTGTTAGAAATCCTTAAAGAAGACGCTCCTAACATGTGCAGAACTTGCCTTAGAAACTTCATGTTTTTAAGTTTTCTTCAGTATCTCAGTGATCCAGTGATCGTTGTCTGAACATCCACATGTTCACTGCTAACAGGAAGTGCTAACAGCTAATTCAGCTAAGTTTTGATGGAGTTTTGGAGCATTTTGTTCCCTGGCTGAACTGTTCCTTTAACTTGAATGGAAGTCAGTAGAGTGCAAACCTCCACTAAGGCCTAACAGTTCCCTTTAATTCAATCTAGCCTAATCCAATATCAAATAAAATATATTTAAATCCACTAGATCAGGGTTTTTAGTTAATTAATTCCATTTAATTCATCGACATCAATACATTCTGCCCTGGAAATGAACAAAAATGTTCAAAAAAGCAACATCTGCTAATGATAAAGACAGTTGGGGGGAAAAAAAATCCTGGATCCGTCTTTTTATCTGGATCCACACCAAAAGTTAATGGGGTTTATTCTAAGCCAAGACTCATCTTCTGTCCAAGTGTGGTGGGAATCTGTTTGGTAGTTTTTGTGTAATCCTGGTGACAAACCAACAAACCAACACACGAACAAAGACAGGGGCTAGGAGGTAATCCATTAATCCTCTTTGTCTGTAAAATCTAAAAGGAAAAAGTCAATAAGACTTTATAATTTCCTCCAACCCAAGATGTTGTTGTTAAATGTCAAACACCTTCAGTTCACCGACATGTTGGAGAAAAACATGAAACTTGAAGATGGAACTGATTCAGTTCCTGTCAATCGACTGAACTTTGCAGCTGTGACGTTTGTTCATGTGACGACAGACAAACCGACATATTAGATTCATTTCACTCCGTCTCCGTCTCTCCTTTCATAAGCTTCACCAGGTTTCTGTTTGACTGTTTACTCCTGAATTCCTCTTTTCACTCGTAGCAACATCATTTAAGACGCACACACACACAAACACGTCTGTCTTTTCTTCTGTCGTTTGCATTGTGGGGTTTTCTCACCGCGACTGCTTTGGCAGTGGATCACCTCAAATTAGGCCAGAACCAGAGAGGAGGAGGAGGAGGAGGAGGAGGAGGGGAGAGACTGACTGACTGACTGACGGAGGAGATGAGGAAGAAGGAAAGTTGATAAGAGAAGGGGAGAGATTGGAGGAGATATTAGCGTCGGAAAGAGACGAAAGTCGAGGTTTATCAAAGGGGAGGAGGAAAGATTTAGCCGAGGGAAAGAGGGAGATGAAAAGAAAGCCTGGACTGGGAGTCGGATGAGAGAGGAGGAGGAGGAGGAGGAGGGAAAGTTAGGATGTGGCGTAGGAGGATTTTTTAGTCCAATTTCTGCTCTTACCCCCCCTCTTCCTCCTCCTCCTCCTCCTCCTCCTCCTCCTCTCACGCTTGGCAGTAGTCAAGTTGACTGAAACCATCTGGTGCTATTTTATGTTAGCGCATCTTTTGTACTTCGACTCCAGACAGACAGACCAGACGACACGCATGCAGTTCACGCCGAGGCTGCGAGTAAAATCGTTAAACAATGGGTCCTCGCTGGCTTTTACACGTGGAGAGTTAGCTCAAGATAGCTCACGATGCTAACGGTGAACTTATACCGCCTGTTCGTTCCTCAGAAGGTGATAATCCCCCCCGTGGTTACAGCTGGGGGATGAAACGACGCCTCGCTGAAAAGCCTCGCGAAAAGTAAACAACATAAACTCATAAACTCAGCTGACAGGGCCACTTAGCTCACTGAGCTGCCTCCCAGCATGTTTCTGTCATTTCCTACTGAAGAAGCCCCAAAACACATTAGTGGAAGCTGAATTATTGATATCATTTGAGTCTTTTTATCACCATGTTTCAAAATTCAGCTCAGTTTTTCCATTAGAAACATGAAATTATGATGTTTTTTCACACTTTATACTCGTCTGTGAGCATCCAAGGGACGACGACATTAAAAAATATCTAGTTTGTGAAGGTATAAGTGTTTAGTTTGAACTGTCTCGTATCTTTACCTTGAAGTAAGCTGCCGGCGGACAGATTGTCTGACCTCCCGGCGGCGTCTAGATCTGTACGATGGCGTGCGCCGTGCATGAATCTGACTTGTCGTGGCAGCTCTGTGAAGTCAATAAGCGTCCCCGGAGAGAGGTTGAGGATGCCGTTTGGAGCCAGACTAAAAGGTCTGAGCTGGAGGACGGCGGGTCGGGAAGGAAGTCTGCGCCCAGAAAATGAGATTAGTCTGACTTTTGCTCTTTCTCGGTTCCTCTCCATCTCTGATTCCTCAGCGTTTCTCATTGTGCTACCTCTTCTCATCCATCTTCATCCGTCGCTCTCACGCCCCCGCTGCCTCCCCTCTGCTCCGTCTCTCCTCTCTTTTGGCCTTTTCTTTCCCCTTGTTTTTCCATTTTTCTCCTCGACAGAATGAGGCCTTTGTGTTGAGAAATGAGAGGAATGCCCCTTTACTCTATTTCCCCCTCTTCTTCTTCTTCTTCTTCTTCTTCTTCTTCTTCTTCTTCTTCTTCTTCTTCTTCTTCTTCCTGTTTCCCTCGCAGCTCTTCTTCCTAATGTCTTCTCCCTCCCCCTGTGTGTTCCTGTGTGTGTGTGTGTGTGTGTGTGTGTGGCGGGTCGGGGGTGCATCCATTAGCCGGGATTAGAAACTGTAGGAGGGTCTTAACAGCCCCTCTGTGTTTGGGGCTTTAATCTCCTCAGAAACAGCTAATCTAACTTCAGCGGCTTTATGTACAGGACACATGTGTGAACAACACACACACACACACACACACACACACACACACACACTTCCTCCTGCAAATATGTGACTTGTGTCTGTTTTTCTGGCCGCTGCGGTTGAGCTGTGACAGGAGGCCATTCACGGACCGACCTCACACACAGACGAGACTTTATCCGCCAAATATGTGGCAACAATATCATCAGTCAGTCGAGCGACAAACGATCACATGACGCTCAATAAATCTGAGCGTAACACACAGCGAGCACAGAGACCAGCCGCTGACTGATATGTGACAGAAGTCTGACTCAGAGTTTCCACGGACGACCAACAAGTCGCGGTCGACGGGAATCTGTCAGTCCGTTAATCGTTTTGATCAGGAGCTCGTGTTTTCCATCTCATCCCGGTCTGATCGATCTCTGTCATAACTTATTTAAGAATAAAGGCTCACATGAGATGCACATCCTGTAGAGATGAATCCATTGTCCAGTAACATCTTCTCATCACAGTAAACTGATTATCTTTGAATCTTTGAACATTATTGCAAAATAAGCGACTTGAAGACGTCTCCTTGGTTATAATCAGCAGATTTATCTCTAATAAAAACACTAAAATATTTGTTAAACTCCAAAATATATCAATAAAACATCAGTTCACTAACAATGATGGAGACAAAATAATCTTTATCAATCTAAAATATTAAATATTCTGGTTCCAGCTGCCAAAATGTGAGAGAGAGTTTCTTTTCTTTGACACATATTTCAGTAAACCGTTGCAAACAACTTGAGGACGTCACCTTCGATGAAATCAGCAGATTTATCAATAATGAGTCGTGACTTTGCAGACGAGTTACAGTTTGAATGTGTTTCAGAAATGATTCAGCTGTCAACTGTAATCGATTAGTTGATGGACAGAAAATGTTAAAGTTTTAATAACCTTTAAGTCATTTTTTTTCACAAATGTGATAAATTCTTGCGTTTATTTGACTCATATTATAAACAGAACATCTTTAAATGTTGATATTTAGGTGATGTCACCTTGAATATAATCAACAGAATAACAGTAATAATCGTTTTATTTATTATTATGTATAAATAAATAAAAAAAGTCAAAGCTTGTTACTTGCAGCTCCACTTTTACAGTTAAAATATTTCCTCTTACAAATTATTCAACTTCTTAGAAAAAGATTAAAACACTTGAATTCAGCTGACAGTCAGTTTTGCCACATTTCTTTGGTTTCAGCTAAAAAATATGAATATTTTCTGTTTTTGCGTCTTCGTTTGGACAAATCGAGACATCTGAGGACGTCGCGTTGAGCTTTCTGAAGCTGTGACGGTCATTTCTTTTCACCATTTTCTGACATTTGACATTGTCAGACCGCTGAACCTTCATTTCATAAGATGAACTTCAGATTAGCTGATCGTTCTGGTTTAAATCCTTCGACTGAGCGACACCAGCGTCCTTCAGCGGTGACGGCGAGTTGTCTGAAGGTTGACGGATTTATTTGTCATATAATGGATTTTTTATGTTATCTTTTTGCAAGTCCATCACGTTTAGATTGATGCGTCTGTCTCTCAATTTCTAACATTTAAAATATATTTTATCATCAAAAATAATATCTGTAATAATTCAAACTTAGGAGACAGAGCTCAACCTTTCAGGGACCAAACACTGGAGAGTCTCGTCATCGTTTCCTTTCTGTTTCTGTTTCTGCTTTCATTTTTCTCTTCACACCTGCAGTTAGTCGCTGACGCTGAACTTCTCCCGCAGCCGAGCGTCCGTCTCCTCGTGTTCGTGTGTTTGTGTTTCTGTGATTTACGGAGCTGCACAAAAAAAATGTATGTTTCCTACAAACCAGACAGTCGAGTCAAACGTGGGAGGAGAGGCAGGTGGGAGACAATAGCAGGAGAAAGTGTGTGTGTGCATTTATATATATGTGTGTGTGTGTGAGAGATGGTGAGGTGAATCGAGGAGATGAAGGGAGTGGCACTGGAGAGAAAGCGAGGGAGAGGTGTGGAGGGACGGAGTGGGGGATGGGAGAGAAGAGGGAGGGGCAGCGTGGGGGATGGGGGAGAGAAATATTACTGTGTGCTGCTGCTGGAGTCAGGGGGTTACCATGGTGACGGGGGAAAGGGATGGGAGGGAGGGAGAGAGAGAGAGAGAGAGAGAGCAGCTACACACTTACACATAATGCAAATTGACAGTTTCACCGACTGATTGAATAATATGATAAGCATCAAATCCCCTTTTAATTTAAACCTTCCTTCCTGTTCCTTCTGAGGTGAGGTGGGGTGAGGTTGGGTGAGGCGGGGGAGAAGATGTAGCTGCAGAGGGATGAAGGAGAGCGAGAGAGAGACTCTCTGAGTTGAGTGGAGATGAAGAAATCCGATCTCCCAGCTGGGAGTGGTGTAACTCAGAGACACAGTTGTGGCTTTTTTTGGTTAAAGGACAAAGAGACAACGTGACGGACAAACAGAGCATCTAGAAACAGTTTCGTACGGTGGCTCTGAGAGTTTGAGGCAGTTTAGAGAACACAGACAAAAAAAAACAGATGAAGGAAACAAAAAATTAAATAGCTGGACCTCCACACCGGCTAGTTGGACTAGTCCCAGCCTCGTCAAGGGAGCAGGAACTGATGAAGACTGATGAGAGGTGAAACGTCTTCAAAGACAAAAACCAAATCCAGTTGCGTTCAGTTCAATTTCCTTGAGATAACTATGACCTGGATGAATGAGAATATTCACAGGCATGAAGGAAGCATTTAAACATTTAGACGACAACGCTGCAGAACGAGAAAACAAGTCGCTGCTGCAGAACTCAACGTGGAAGGTTGAAAACCGAAATAAAGCTTAAATTAAGCTTTAAAGCTGATGTCTGTCGTGTTCTCAGCTACTAGCAGCGTTTTTCAAAACTGTTGTTCTTTGTCTTCACTCACAATTGATCGCAAAAATTATGATTTGGAAGCGTTCGTGTCTTAAACGTGACACAATCTACGGAATAAATGTCGGCACAGTACGTTTCTGCAAAACCACACATATGTAGAAACTTTTATTGGATATGTGCGTCTTCTTTCCGTATCAATCATCATTTCTTTTTGTCATGACAACGCTGTGCTTTAGTTCCGGTTAGGTTAAGGCGCAGAATATCATCGGTGCGGGTCCGGAAAAGATCTTGTTTTGGGGTAAAATTCCTGGTTTTGTCGCCACAAACTTTCCCAACGTGTCTTATAAAATACCAACTTGAGTTGCCACAAAGACGGTCGCTGACATTTGTTGGTTGAAATGGTTTATGAATTGTGTTGTCTTGCTTGGCAGTCGTGTCGTCCAGGTGACGTATACACACATATTGGAGAAATGTTAATGTAATACGTATGAAACATATCCTTTTACAGACACATCCAGTGAAGACATATTTTTTCAGGCGACTCTAACAATCATCTCAAGATCTGAACCACATTTTCCCAGCCGATTCCTGGCGGGGTGCAGAGCGGCCGCCGGGCTCGACCCCGCGCCTTAAAGATGAAGAGGACGAGGTTATGATGTGAGGAGGCAGAATCAAAGCTCAGGGTCACTTCTTCTACCTGCCAGCAGGGATGAGGTGTGATGTGAGCGGCTGCCGAGGCTGCTGGGAGTCGGAGCTCTCGGCGGATCGGCAGCAGCTGGTTCACGGTCTGAGGATGAGAGACAGACGAGCCTCTGGGTGGTGGTGGGTGAGCGTGGGTGGGTGGATGTGGTGGGCTCGAGAGAGGCGGAGCGTGGGCGGGTGGATGATTATTCATGTGTGTGTGTGAAGATGGTGCCAGTGGTGGAAACGTTTCACTGGAACTCATCTGCATAATGTGAAGTAATTCTCTCTTTAGGCGGGTTATTGCCTCAGGCCTCACAAAGTTTTACAGCCGCGCCATCAAGAGCGAGATCGTAAAGTTAGAAATGCTTCATTCAGACTGCCGTCATCAACATCTTTATGTTAACTACGGATCAAATTATTACATGTGTGAAATTGATGAAGAATTACCACTGGACTCTGCAGTTACCTTCATGTAGGAGCTCACTGTTGTTTCCTGAAGTCCAACGTGTCAGACTCTCGCCGTTTTTATTCTGGGCAGTAAGCCACCAATCTGCCGTCCTTTTGGTGGCTCGCTCCGCGGATTTAGACAGAAGACGGCAAATTGGTGGTCTGTTTTGTTCCACCAGTTTTGCCCCTTGGAGGGTAACGTTACACTTATTTGCGCCTCCATTGCTGTAAATCCGAGGCGGCAATGTGGTGGCAAATGCTGAGATGGGCGGAGGTGTGGATGACGTGCACTGCTGCGCACCCACAGCCGGGAGTTTTAAAACCAGGAAACAGCTGATCACAGCAGTCAGTTCGTCACTTCATCCACGAAGATGAGCAGCTGGAAAGCCGCTGAGATCCGGGAGATGCTAGCGTCTCCTCGCTCTCTGTAGCTGTCTTGGTTGTCCGCTTGTTGTTGTAGCGGCGAGCTAATAGCGGTCGCTACTTTCAAATTAAAAGCCCCCCGCTAAGAACCCAGTTCTAAACTCTGATGGGGTGCAATGTAAAGCTCTTATTTTGAAGAAAAACTGCAAAAAATGTCCCATAAGGAATGAATGGGACGGGGTCAAAAAAGTCGCAAAATCATCAACGTTTTTCAAACATCTCCTGCTCTGGCAGACTTTGACCTAGAGACACCATTCAAACTTTAAAATGTAGGCACAAGTCTTATCTATTTGAGTTGTATTTGAACTTTCTTTCTACAATGTTTAGTTTTTGAACGGTGACCCTTAATTGATCGTGAGTGATTTTGAAAAAATTCAGAAAAATTCAGGATTTTCAATGAGTGTGTATTGCGGAATGTTCGCGCAGCACCAACTGGCAGAGTGGGGGAGCCTGAAAAAAACTCTCCGAAAATGTTTCTTTAGATGACGATCCTAGCCACAGATTTCACACTACAATAGTGATATTTTCCAAGAACGTAGCCACACTTGTCTTCTGTCTGGCAACGTGTCCACTTTATCGGGAGGATGTACGGTTTTTGAATTATCTGCGTCTAACCGACACAAACTCCAGCAACTGCCCCATAAGCCCCAATGTTAAACGGGAAGAGGATTCTGGGAGAAAAGCAGAAACTGCCCTGCTTCTCTTCACGCCCAACTTCCTGCTTCACGTCACGTCACATGTTGACGCCTACCAGAGGAGGAAAAGTGGAGGCTGTTTGGAAAAGGAGGAATATTACACCTCCCTTTTAGACAGACAAGGAGGCACATTGCAGCCTTTACCTTGCTGCACATGTGCCACCTTTTCTATCTAAAAGGGGCTACTGTTAGCGACTAGCTAGTGATGACATAGAGCCGGGTGTGTCTCTCAGAAGCTGGTGGAGACCAAAAACAGAGCTCAAAACAGAGTGAAAGTCGGGCTTTCTTATGTTTCGTACGATGTTTGTAACGTGGCCAGAAGCCAGATAGCACACATACGTCTCCGAGACGCTCCATCAGGAAGTCACAGTATGGGGAGTGTCTGCGAGTGAAGTCTGCATTTGTTTGATGTCGCAGCAACATCTTCGCCATCTTCGTCTCTCCAACATAACTTGTCCGACATCTGCAGGACGTGGGGACGTCGCTCTTTGTCTGCTAGATATCATCAGGCAGCTGTTTGCTTTGATTTGTCTCGTGTGATCGTGGATTGAATCTTGTTTTGACAAAAGAAGCAGTTTGAAGTCGTCGCTTTGCGCTTTGGGAAATGTGTGATCGCTCAGCCAAGACGATAATTTGCAGGTTAACCGTTGATGAAAACAGTTATTAGCTGCAGCTCTTTGTTTTGTGCCAACAGACTTCATCGGATGCTGCAGAAAGAATTTGCAACGTATGATCTGTTCTGTCTCTCAACCCTGTTTATAATCAGCAGAAGAAGAAGAAGAAGAAGAAGAAGAAGAAGAAGAAGAAGAAGAAGAAGAAGAAGAAGAAGAAGAAGAAGAAGAAGAAGAAGAAGAAGAAGAAGAAGAAGAAGAAGAAGAAGAAGAAGAAGAAGAAGAAGAAGCAGAGAGTCAGTCTTGCTCACTGATCCTGCTGGTCAGCAGTGTGTTAATGGCGTTGGTTAACTCGGCCCGTCGCAGACATGTGATATACGATCATGTTGACTATTGATTGACATTAAACACAGTGAACCTTCCCAGCAGCTGCAGGACACTTGACTCTGAGGCTGGACGGCGTCACCGATACTGTCGATGATGTCACGTGTTAATCCGCTCTGTGTTAATATGATTACATTAGATTAATCAATTACTGTTGAGTAAGAGGATTACATCAGCAAACAATGACCTGTTTCCTGTCGACGTTTAACTGTTTAACTGAGTTTAAGGCCGAGCTCATTAATAGTTGCTCTCCGCCTCCTCGCGGCGTGTTTCCTGTGAAGGCAGTGATGGATGTGTGGCCGTGGGTCTTGTACAAACCGCCCTGAGCGCTCTGTTACGCCGCGGCCTCTCACAGCTGGTGCCTCTCGCCCCTCAGCTAAATCTAATAGACCCCGGCCGCGGCGAGGACGCCACCCAGCGCGGCAGCCGCTGCTCATCCAGCAACATACCGTCACTAATGACTGATTTATGCGCTCCTATGCAGGCGCTTCGTTTGTCGTGTGGCGAGAGGCAAATCAGAAACAAACACACACACGATGCCGGCTTTGTGTCTGCATGTGTGTGAGTGTGTGTGTGTGTGTGTGTGTGTGTGTGTGTGTGTGTGTGTGTGTGGTTGGAGGTGGGGGTAAATCCAGAGGTGGCTAAACAATGTCACGCCAATAAGAGCTGATTTGAATGTGAAAGGCGCCGGGTTGTGCTGTGGGGACCAGCGGGAGAAGAAAAGTCTCCCCCGTCACATCTGAAAGGCAAATTCACAGAAACGGCACAAAGGTATAATTCCAGACTGCGACAGCTTGATACTGGACGTACATTATGATAATAAATGAGCTCATTTCTGATGCACAGACACTGAACATTCACTCGTCTCAGCTTCTCAGTCGTGAGGATTTGCTTGTGTGATCCTGAATTGAACATCTTGTGTTTTGTAGTTTGAAGACGTCACTTTGTGTTTCAGGAAAATTTGTGATTTGTTTAATCAAGACAATAATCTGCAGATTAAGCAGTAATGAAAACATTTATTAGTTGCAGCTCTAATATGCCGTTTTTCCACCGACAGTACCAGCTCGCCTCGGCTCAGCGTGGCTCTACTTGGTTTGGTTTCAGACGCGTTGCGTTTCCATCTAGAATCAGTATCTCTTCAACGTGGGCGGGTCGTCATCAACGTGGGCGGGTCGTCATCGACGCGGGCGGGTCGTCATCGACGCGGGCGGGTCGTCTTCAGACGCGGGTGGGTCGTCATCGACGCGGGCGGGTCGTCATCAACGCGGGCGGGTCGTCATCGACGCGGGCGGGTCGTCTTCAACGTGGGCGGGTCGTCTTCAACGTGGGCGGGTCGTCATCAGTGACGTACTTCTCCACGCGACACATAAACAGGGCTCGCTGTGGGCGACGCAAAACACGTCCACCTTTTCATTTCCTGTCGCACCATCAAGCTCGTTCTGGATGCGTCTTCAGCGACAACACTCAGGAGCGTCTCCACCTCTGCCACGGTCCACGCCGTGTTCCTGCGCGTTGTTCCTTCCATGTAATCGCTATGTTGACTGAACGCAGATGCTAGTTTTTAAAGGTAGCGGGTGTCGGGCTCGGACGTCGCGCTCGTCACGAGTCGTCAAGTGGCGTCGCTCTCTGTCCAATCAGTGGCCGGCTGCCAGCTTACGTCACACAGAAGTATCAGCTCAGCTCGGTTGGAACTTATACGGAGGTGATACTAAAAAAGCTCCACTTTAGCAGGTACCAGGTACCAGATTTCAGTAATGGGAACGCAAAAAAGGCGAGCTGAGTCGAGGCGAGGCGAGCTGGTACTGTCGGTGGAAAAACGGGAATAGATGCACATTCTGGTGTCTGATGATGTCTCACTATCTGCCCATATATCCGGTTGGGTTTTGGTTTTGGTTCGTAGTGTAAGCAACCAGGTTAGCATTAAGGTGATTTACCTGTGTTTTACCTGTGTGCAGGTTGCTAGCTCAGAGGATGTTGTTGTTGTTTCCTGTAGCAACAGGAGCTTTGAAAAGACAACGAGAGGACAGTCGATTCCAACGTCTGAACAGTTTAAGTTTCAGTGCTCGTGGCTCTTAAACACAACGGTGCTTTGAGCTAAATCCTGATTGTAGCATGCTAACATGCTGATGATTAGCAAGTATAATGTTTATAATCTTCAAAACACAGTTGAAGCTGAGGGGGATGCCTGAACACATCAGACTCTGTCTGACGAGGACGCGACTGTCTGCACCAGATTTAATGGAAATCCATCCAATCGCTGTTGAGATATGTCAGTTTATCAAAGAGGTTGGCCGACCGACAGACTAACCGAGGTTTCCGTCCCCAGAGTCACCCGAGCCAGCGATCGTACCCGGCACCAGAACATTATTTAGACAAATCCACAGTGCCTCATTTTAATGAGGGGTTTGGATGCTCTGCTCTTCATTACAGCATTTCTTTTATGGTTGAGGCTGATAAGACAGGGGAGATTTCATATTTAAGCATCGCCTCGAGCCGTTTCACAGAAATATGAGACAGAGCGAGAGAGAGAGAGAGAGAGGCTGCACACACAAACACAACGGAGGAGAAGATGCAAACAGAGAGAAAACAAAGAGAGAGGGGAGGAAGGCGACGGCGGGTGGTTGGAGGCCTGTCAGCAGGGTCAGAAACCTCCTCGTGTTCATCCAGTTATTCATCTCGTCTGCACCGCGGGGAGTCCCCGTCCAGTTAGACACGGACACAAAGGAAGCTGAACCCAGACACGTGGCGGTGGGCGTCTGAATGTGCGTGGAGGTGATGGTGACATCAGAGGGGTGACACACCGTCACAGTGCTGGAAACAACCGAGAGTCACTTACCAGAAAGACTGCTGACCGCCGGGAGCCGGACGTGTTGATATCACATCTCATAATGTCCGGACAGTGAGACAAGCAGCTGCAGTGGGCGGTGAAAGGAACAACAGAAGAAGACGTGAAGACAACAGATTCTAGTGTCTGTCCAAACAACATGAGCATTATGCAAAGAGTCATTTTCCAGAAGGCCATGAATCAGTTTTTGGACATCAAAAATAGAATCTCTTCATTTCCAGGAATCTAACCAAGAAGAACGACGTGATGAACCGTAACGTTGTGTAAAGATTGGCTCGGTCAAATGGATATTAGTGACCTGTCGTCTTCTGAAGACACATTTTATTCAAACGTTTGGCCGAGTTGACCTCAGTTATTCCAGCGATTGTTTTAAAGGACATCAGAACAAACGTCAGAGACCCCGTCAGACAGTTTTGTGTGTGTAACTTGCAGGTTAAAAATACGTTATGTAAGTATTTAATTAGTTAAATACCAACTAATGTTACAGGGTTGCTGCTGCTAACTGCATCCAACCACCTCATGTCTCACTCACATCATCGTGATGAATATAAACAGTGAACATGGCTGCTGTTAGAGCTCATCACTATCAAGCTCGCATGTTAACAGTAGCCCCTTTCAGATAGAAAAGGTGGCACATGTGCAGCAAGGTAAAGGCTGCAATGTGCCTCCTTGTCTGTCTAAAAGGGAGGTGTAATATTCCTCCTTTTCCAAACAGCCTCCACTTTTCCTCCTCTGGTAGGCGTCAACATGTGACGTGACGTGAAGCAGGAAGTTGGGCGTGAAGAGAAGCAGGTCGAATTTGTCTTCAAAATAAGAGCTTTACATTGCACCCCATCGGAGTTTAGAACTGGGTTCTTAGCGGGGGGCTTTTAATTTGAAAGTAGCGACCGCTATTAGCTCGCCGCTACAACAACAAGCGGACAACCAAGACAGCTACAGAGAGCGAGGAGACGCTAGCATCTCCCGGATCTCAGCGGCTTTCCAGCTGCTCATCTTGGTGGATGAAGTGACGAACTGACTGCTGTGATCAGCTGTTTCCTGGTTTTAAAACTCCCGGCTGTGGGTGCGCAGCAGTGCACGTCATCCACACCTCCGCCCATCTCAGCATTTGCCACCACATTGCCGCCTCGGATTTACAGCAATGGAGGCGCAAATAAGTGTAACGTTACCCTCCGAGGGGCAAAACTGGTGGAACAAAACAGACCACCAATTTGCCGCCTTCTGTCTAAATCCGCAGAGCGAGCCACCAAAAGGACGGCAGATTGGTGGCTTACTGCCCAGAATAAAGACGGCTACTGAAAAGTTTTGGCTGAATCTTCTCTGCCAGTAGCTCGGTAAAAGCTTTAGCAGACTCAGGTAGACAGACAGGTAGCTTTTCCAGTCATTTATTCAGGCTGAATGAAATGATTAAATGGACTTCGTAGAAGCTGCGACAGCCACAGACACCTGATTTTGTTTCTTTGTCTTTTCCTTTTTGTCGACATTCGATTGATCTTACTGCTGTCAGGATGTTAAGAGATTTTCTACAAATATAATAAAAGATGCTTCTAGAATAATTTACCCACCCGAGCTTAAAGGTTAGACGGTAAACATGTCACCTTTCTTTATTTTATCAATATGTAACTATGGCGACGATGTTTCCTGACTTTAGCCGAGCGCCTCGCTGCCTGAACATTTGCATTTTATATCTAGAATTCTCATTAAGTTTGAATTTACATAATCCAAAGAAAGGTTTCTGCTTTTACTCATTAGTAGTCACCCTATAGAAATGTAATTTTAAGGAGCACACTTACACACACACACACACACACACATACTTACACACACAATCTAACCTCCCATTCGCGAACACACACATGATCAACTCATTTTATTAAAATGACAGTTTTGTTACATATTCATGAAGCCTGATGTGAAGGACATCAGCACTGTGATCTACACACACACACACACACACACACACACACACACACACACAAAATGTAGATAAAATCACCTATGGGCCCAACCCACCTCGTCGCTGCAGGGTGTAGCATGGTCAGCATTTGTGTGTGTGTGTGTGTGTGTGTGTGTGTGTGTGTGTGTGCACGTGCAGTAGTAAATATGAGGTCTGTAATGAATAATGAATTTAGGTGAATTTAGGTCACGCGGCCAACTGGGAGGGACAAACTGGGAATAGCTTTCATTTTCACACTGTTCGTTTGATTGTGTGTGTGTGTGTGTGTGTGTGTGTGTGTGTGTGTGTGTGTGTTGTGCACTGAGGGAGAAGTGTGCTACCTCTCCTCCTCGGCCTTTGCTTTGCGTAATCTCTCCATCCACACTTCCCAGTTCTTTCCTGCAGATCGGAATCTATCAATGAATTAATTTCTCGCTCTGTCGCTCTCGATCCGTCCACCTGCACCTCCTCCTCCTCCTCCTCCTCCTCCTCCTCCTCCTCCTCCTCCGCCTCCTTGACTCTGTGATCCCCTCCACCCTGATCCCTCGCGCCTCAGGCTTCCCAATAGACCGCCCCACCTGCCCCCCGCCGGGCCTCCCCTCCTCCCAGACCTCCTCCCGGTGGACCGCCTGGTCCACCTGCCCGACCCTGTAAAGCCCCTCAGGTTCTGTGGGACGGCTCAGGACTCTGGAGGAGGCAGGGGGGCAACAGATAGAGGAAATTGGTACAGTATGTTTAATGTTAAGCGGTACAGAACAGAAACATGGCTGCCCGCAGGCTCTGCATGGGGTTTAATTGACTGCCAACATATCTGCCATGTATAATAATTAGTGTTAAGATCATATAGAATAACAAAACACATGTTTATTCACCCGTGCACCTCCGATCATCTTCATCTCAGCCTCTAAGTTTAGCACTTATAATGACTTTATACTAAAATGATAATAATAATAGCAACACACTATAACCGAGGAGGCGGGGAGGTCTGTTTCTTGGTCGGTCAGTTGATTTGATTTGATTCTTCTTATAAACAAAAAGTTTAATTCATGATAAATTAAAACACCCTCTTGTTCAATTTAGTACTTGCAGATGTTTCGATGCTACAACCTCATTAAGTTAAGTCTGGCATGACCATTAGCTTCATGGTGGCTAATGTTTAGCTTAAGTGTAACTAATGTTAGAGAAGCTGTTTTTATTCCTCCTCGCTCTCTGTAGCTGTCTCGGTTGTCCGCTTGTTGTTGTAGCGGCGAGCTAATAGCGCTCGCTACTTTCAAATTAAAAGCCCCCCGCTAAGAACCCAGTTCTAAACTCTGATGGGGTGCAATGTAAAGCTCTTATTTTGAAGAAGAACTGTGAAAAACTGTCCCATAAGGAATGAATGGGACGGGGTCAAAAAAGTGGCAAAATCATCAACGTTTTTCAAACATCTCCTGCTCTGGCAGACTTTGACCTAGAGACACCATTCAAACTTTAAAATGTAGGCACAAGTCTCATCTATTTGAGTTGTATTTGAACTTTCTTTCTACGATGTTTAGTTTTTGAACGGTGACCCTTAATTGATCGTGAGTGATTTCGAAAAACTCAGAAAAATTCAGGATTTTCAATGAGTGTGTATTGCGGAATGTTCGCGCAGCACCAACTGGCAGAGTGGGGGAGCCTGAAAAAAACTCTCCGAAAATGTTTCTTTAGATGACGATCCTAGCCACAGATTTCACACTACAATAGTGATATTTTCCAAGAACGTAGCCACACTTGTCTTCTGTCTGGCAACGTGTCCACTTTATCGAGAGGATGTACGGTTTTTGATTTATCTGCGTCTAACCGACACAAACTCCAGCAACTGCCCCATAAGCCCCAATGTTAAATGTCTGCGATGGTTGTTATGATGTTTAGACACGGCGCTCTGGAGGATTAAAACACAGATCTTTGATAGTATATATCAGACTCTACCGTGGGTGTGTCGGATGCTCTCGCTTGCAGCACTGGATTGGATTTCAAGACTCTTCCTGCACATCTCTCATCTCTAAACCCTAAATGGCCTTCCCTCTTCTCTAGTGGCTGCCTGTCTGAGTGAATTCAGGAGGCCATAATGCGTCCGGGACGATGAAAAGTGAACAACACAACGTCTTAACTGTCATTGTGCGGCGTGAATTCCAGCTGTCAGTGGAGGTCAAGTATCTTTAAGCTGCAGCCTGAATAAAGACGCACAGACACACTTTATGTCTGAGGAGAAGACGAGCCGCCATCACTCGTCTTTAGATTAAGACTTAATTCGTTAATGAGCCGCGGCCCTCCCCCCTCCTTAACTCAGCGACACGGCAGGAGGTCCATGAATATTTAAATTAAAGGAAGTCCACATGAATTACCCCGTCTTCTTCTTCTTCTTCTTCTTCTGCTGCTGCTGCTGCAAACCAGAGTCAGAGTGTCTGCTGGGTGTTATTACTGAGAACTGGAGCATGCTGGGACATTTCCATCAGCCATCATTCATTCTCTGTACGTCTGTTACAGTGTCTGTCTGCCCTCGTTGCATCTGGGGAACCCCGACCGCCGGTCGTTATCTTTCCCCTCGTTAATGCACAGCACACACACACACACACACTTTATGTCCCACTGTTCTCTTTGGATCATTTATTTTGTAAATAAGCCCGGCAGGTAACAGCAGCGCCGAGGGCCGGGGGCAGGTGTGTGTGTGTGAGAGAGAGTGTGTGTGTGTGTGTGTAAGTGACCATGAAGCAGGGCAGATTGCGTGTGTGTGTGTGTGTGTGTGTGTGTGTGTGAATGTGTGCCAGGAGTCATAATTGACAACAACAGCGGAGTAGATGGGCGAGGACCTGACAACAATAGGAGCTGAAATGGGGGTCATGTATGTTTCCTGTCTATCTGTGTGTGTGTGTGTGTGTGTGTGTGTGTGTGTGTGTGTGTGTGTGTGTGTGTGTGTGTGTGTGTGTGTGTGTGAGAGAGAGAGAGAGAGAGATGTGTGCTGGGGACAGGTTGCGTAATGATGAGATGTAGGAGGGGGTCTACATTAGCCAGCTGTCACTCCTTACCCCTCTGTGAGTGTGGTGTGTGTGTGTGTGTGTGTGTGTGTGTGTGTGTGTGTTAACACCAGCCCTGTCTCCGGGCGGTTACGTCCACAGATTGATGAGTTATGACGCCTCGTGTGACCTCCTCTGCCCTCGCTGTCCGCTCATATCGCAGAGTGTCGGACTGGTGTCGGATCAGAAGCTGCTACGGCTAACTGTGCAGGTTAACGTTAGCATGTTAGCACGAGGCTAAAGGTGAGATATTTAAAAAGTAAACACTAATGACAGAGTCCTGCTGCCAGCTCTCAGCAGAGATGAGAAGGAAGCGAGACGTCTCACTTCTTCTTTCACTTCTTCTTTCATTCCCAGCTCTGGAAAAAAACAACGTGTCTAACACAGAATATTATTGATCAGGACTGTTTAACAGTCTGATTTAAAGTCTTCTGGTTGTAGTCTGATGGCACACAAGGGGAAACAACCAACAGAAAGGCAAACTCGTCTATTGGCAATGTGGGAAAACACCTCTAATTAGTGAGCTGACCTGCCTTTAAACACCCACATAACCAAACTTTCTACTTGTGATTCTATCACACTATCTTTGAGCGTTTACTATAAACCCATTCTGCATTTAACCAAGGCCATAAGCTTTTTTTTTTAACCTTTCCTTCACTAGAAGTAGCGTAGCATGGAGCATAATCCAGCAGAAACTGTTTCCTGCTCACAGAGGAGATTTGTAGTAATCAAAGGTAATTCCTCGGAGACGAGGCTGATGTAGAAAACTCCAACTCAGAGGCTTGTTTTGACTTTGTACTCTTTGCTTTGTTTGTTCATTAGCGGGATCTCCTTGAATTTATTCCCTTCGTGAAAGTATTCTCCGTAGCCGGAGCCGCAGCCTGACGTCTTTGAAGTCAGGTATTTTTAGCAGATTTCCAAAAAAAGGATTTCACAAGCTTTAAGATGAACCGGCGGAGGAGGAGGAGGAGGAGGAGGAGGAGGAGGAGGAGGAGGAGCGTGTAATCCCTCACCTCAAGTTAAAACCAAGAAAATGACCAAACTTGGAGCACTGAGGGGTTTTTTTTTTTGGAGGAGATATAAAGGAACAAAGGGGGCGAGAGCTCCATCCATCTGTGTCTGCTTTCACCCCCCTCCACCCTCCTCCACCCCCCCGACACTCCTGCTGTCACGGGTCAGCGTTCAGTCAGCAGCCGGGGACAAAAGAGGAGATGTTTAGATGAATGGAAATGCAGCCGACGTGGCAGAAACACACACACACACACACACACACACACTCACTCTCTTTGTAATGTCATTAGCGGAGAAGATGTTTCCTGCTGCTCTGATCTGATCTTCTGTCTCTATCAGGATGACCTCAGCCTCTCCTCTCGTCCTTCACACACACACAAACACACAAACACAGCACCGCCTTTTGTCTTTGCATGAGGTTTTATAGATAAACAACTGGAGTCCAGAGTGTGTTTGAGTATTAAAATGAATATTCAACATCACACACACACACACACTCAGTTAGTTAATTGGGATGTGTGTGTTTGTTTGTGGGTCGACATTAATTCCTCCTCTGAATTCATTAATGTTCGTCTTCTTCTGGGATGAGTTATGTTTGATGAAATTAATGATGTCTCTGCTCTCTCTCTTTGCCCTGTGTGCCCTCCCTCCTCCCCCATCACCCCTCCTTTGTTCTGGCGGTCATTCCTCCCTCCCTCCTCCCTCCTCCTTCCTTCTTCTTCTCCCCTCCACAGCCGGCAGCCGGAGCAGCGACCCGACCGAGAGGCAGAGTTTGGACAGTGAACGCATCACACACACACTTAACTTAAAACCCAGTTGTTTACTCGCCTCTGCTCTCCGGAGGCTCTCTGGTCCCTGGAGTGTGTGTGTGTCTGTCTGGGTGCACAAGGAGGGTGTGTGTGTGTGTGTGTGTGTGTTGATGAGTGTGTGGGTGTCTCGCGTCACTTTTCATGGGACATTGAGAGATGTGTGTGTCACAGCGCCGGTGGACGGGCTATAGGGGGCCGCGCTCCCCCGGCCTCCCCCTCATCCTCCTCCTCCTCCTCCCTTTGTCCTTCCTCTCCTCCACACCTCCGCTCGCTCAGGGAGCCATCCACATCCCCGACAACTGTGAGTACTCCGCCTCCTCCTCCTCCTCCTCCTCCTCCTCCTCCTCCTCCTCCTCCTCCTCCTCCTCCTCCACCTTCACCTCCGCCACATGGGAAGTGTGTTTCCATTCACAGTTTTTTGTTTCAGAGTTCATTAGCATCGAAACACAGACGATCCAACGATGTTCATGTTACAGACACGTCTTTTATCTTTAGGTATTTTAATTACATGGAAATTTCCCATTTAATATGAAGACTTGAGTTCAAAGTTACGGAAGCGTATTGCATTCACTTGATAAATTTATTTTTTTGTCTGTTTTTCGTAATAATTATTTCTGTTTTTCCGAATAATTTATTTTTTGTCTGTTTTTCATAAGAATTATTTCTGTTTTTCTGAGTATTTTTTTTTCTGTTTTTCAGAGAAATTTTTTTTTATGTTTTTCAGAGTAATTTTTTTCCTGATTTTCTGAATTTTTTATTTTTTTTTTTTCTGTTTTTCAGACTAATTTTTTTCCTGAGTTTACGGAGCATTTGAAGATCCATTCATTCATTGAGAGCTCGACTTCATGGTTACAAACATGACCGACTTGTTCAGTTTAATCAAGTTTTACTTTGATCTGGGTTTAAGACACTGGGAGATAGTCCTGTCTTTAACTCATATAGATGGTATTATCATTAGTTTGTCAAGGCATGTATGCGCAGGCAGGAGTCACCATAGGTCCACGACATGGTCCACGGGAGAACGGGAGTCTGTTACAGGTTGGATGTTCTCGCGGAGTTCGAAGTATCTCGATATTTCAGAAAAAAAATTACTCCGAAAAACAGCGGGAAAAAATTACCACGAAAAACAGACAGAAAAATAAATTACTCAGAAAAACAGAAATAATTATTCAAAAAACAGACAAAAAAATAAATTACTCAGAAAAACAGAAATAATTATTCAAAAACAGACAAAAAAATAAATTACTCAGAAAAACAGAAATAATTACTCAGTAAAACAAACCAAAAAATAAATTTATCAAGTGAATGCAATACGCTTCCGTACAAAGTATCAAAGAGTCGCATTAAGTGTTTCTATAAATTAAAATTAAATTAATGCAGATTTATGAACCCGATGTGTTTCCGTATAAAGTTAAGGGGAAGTATTTTACATAAAATCAACGCACTTCATTGTCTGTGGAAAACGTCCATGTAATCATCACACTTTACTTTAAATCATCAACACATCAGTGATAAGTCGGGAACCAAAGTGAAATCCAGTCTGATGGAAAGTCAGGTGAAGTTTCATCCACCAAACATTTCACAAACGGCGCTGCAGTTTTCTCATAAACTGCTGGAAAAAAACATAAAACGTCTCCAGAAGCTTCGAAATCCCAAATTTATTTCAAAGACGTAATCAGTCGCTGGCAGCTGGAATAACTTTTGTCCTCAAATCTTAGATTAATTGAATAATTATGCTTTTAGAGCTTTAAAATCTCCCGTATGATTGAGTTTGGGCCTTCAGGGGCTCCGTAGTGAACGTGATTACATCATCATGTTCTGCTGCATTGATTTGTGCATGAAACCGGGCCTCCGGGCCGACAGGCACAGACGAGCTACTTTCGTTTAAATATATTTCTTCTGAGGAAAGTCACTTTAATATCATTTGTTCTAATTTAATAACCTTCCTAAATGAAATACAGGATTTCACCTGTTCTGAACCTGCAGAACGCAGACGGTGATTCTGACTGTAAAACAAACAAGAACGTCTTTTTTTCAAACGTCTGAGTTCACAGAATAAACAAAAACAAGACAATCTGACCGGAGCTTTTTAAAAATCCTGGTAAATTCTTCCATTATCAGAAGAAGCAAATGTAAAATGGGGAATTTAAACGAGCCAGACTGAAACTTAACGTTCTCCTGAATGACGTGATGCTGTCAGGAGCCACAGAAATCATTTTAGTCTTTAGTCTTTGAGGTGTTAAACCTGCGATCTGAGCAAAAAGCGTTGCGTGCACGAGATCAGCTGCGTGTTGAGGGTGTAAATAATGTCTTCTGCAGACTTGGATTACATCGGACGATCTGTACGGAGACATTTTACCGTATTTCACCAGTTAATAAGCCCGGGCGTTTAAAAGAAGCAGGCGGCTCTTCGCTGCAGGCCTTTATTTATTTCTCCACAGACCTGCACCAGGCCATTATTGTGATGACAGCTGTATTTCACAGCTCCAAGCTTAAACGTAGCGTCATACTTTTTATTTTTCTTCCTTCTTACGTTATCATTTATGTCCATTTGCTGTCCGTTCTCCTCCGTGTTGACCTGTCCTCCGCTGTGTGAAGGTGGGGCGTTAAACTCGAGTCGTTCTCTCTGACACTTCCTGTTTTTGTCAAAATAAGAGTCAGTCGGTCATCTCAGATTACGGTACACCCTTTTCTAACGTTAGCTACTTCTCTTATTTTGACAGAAAACGGAAGTGCCGACTGTTTACTTCTGCAGAATTAATGCAAATAATCGCCCCGGCGGTTATTCGGGTGGGCGTTTATTACGCAGAAAGGGTGCTGACCCCAGGCGTTTAAAAGAACCAGGCGGCTATTTGAGGCGATTCATTGGTGAAATACGGTATGTTTTTTGGTCGCCAACTGCTTCAGTTGTTCAGGAGAACGATGCAACCCTGATTTGCTGTGAAGCTCCAGAAATGTTCTGTGGACGACGAAACTTCACCTGAATTTGAATTTTTGGGTGAACATTTCCTTTAAAGTCAGTTTTAGATAATGTGTGTATTTGTTTCAGCAGCATGTCAAAGTGAAAGTGCTTTGAACACACACATGATATGTTGCATGCTGACATGAAATGAAACCAGAATGAACCTTCGCTGTTTCTCTTCTTTTCTTCTTGCTCGTCCTTTTCTCGTCATTTCACTCGTCTGTCTGCTCTTTGTTTGAAACAGTCTTAAGATAAATGTTGATTTAGTTTTTAATCTTAACATTTAAACAGATTCACATAAGTGCAAACGCAAACACACTTATCCGCCCAATCAGATTGAGAGTGACCTCTGGTTACAGAGGTTAAGTTCAAAGGTCAGGAGGCTTTGCCATCGAGGTCCCAGAGGAGAGGAAGAGGAGACGAGGAAGAGGAGTCGGGTTCAGCTCGACCTTCAGCCGGTGACCTCCTCCTCCTCCTCCTCCTCCTCCTCCTCCGGGTGTGGCAGAGAGAGGAAGAGACAGAGAAGATGAGAAGAGGAGAGAGGATGTAGACCAGAGATAAATGAAGGAGGACAGGGAAGGTGAAGAGAGGGGGAGAGGGGGAGACAGAGGGGAAAGATGTAAATTGATCGGCGACGCCATCGTGTCTGAGTCAGAAAACCGAGAGGCAGAGAAAATCCTTCAGACGAGTCGTTATGATGTCACTGCTGTGTTTTATATCTGCTGCAACACCTCCAGCTCTGATCTGTGTGTGAGTCTGCAGATTAAGTGTTTCCCTTCTCCTCTCTCTCTCTTTCTTTCTTGCTTTCGTACGGACGAACAGATAAAGTGCAGAACAGTAAGTGACTTTCTTTGTTGTGACAATGAAGAAGACACACACCTGTCGTGTACACGCCGGGAGTGTTGCTGAGCAGACGGCGAAGATCTGCTCACCAACACTCTCCTTGGTTTTATGTGTCACATTTCTTTTCCTACACGTCCACACAGACAGGTGAAACATGCAATTAAAGGGATATTCCGGTGTAAGTTTAATCCATGGTCTAACACACCGTGACACCGAGTAAGACTCCCCCTCGAGAGGTCAAGTTAGCTGACCGCTAGCTTAGCTAGTTTTAGCAACCTCAGGAAAGACCGCACGATAACAATACACTGCAGCTTATGTCTCCAACTAGAAACCGCCATCAAAAAGCCACAATTAATGGTGAGAACAGCAGCAAACTTCAGCAACAGTACATGTACAGTCCCAGCACACAGTACGAAGCATCAAACATCTGCTAGCTTTGCTGGATTTGTATTAAAAACACAGCACAACTCACCCTCTCCTCCAGCAGCCTGCCTGTGTGGGGAAGCCCTGACGAGTCGATTACCGAGTGCAGTAGATTTCTGCAGCTCAAGGATGAAAATGACTGATTATTACTCCATGTACTGCTCAGTTCTTTTCCCTGTCAGCTCTCAGAGAATAAGAACTGAGCGTTCCATGGAGTAATAATCAGTCATTTTCATCCTTCAGCTGCAGAAATCTACTGCACTCGTCTGAGTCTTGATGAGGCTGCAGGCTGCGACAGTTTTGCTGTTTTTACACTTTCAACAAGCTCGTTCACTATCGAGGCCGGCGGGCAATTACAGCAGGATGTGGTCACAGTCCATTATCTGCTGTTTGTTTGTTGTGCCAGTCAGACTGTAATCATTAAATATGATGCAGAAACTAGAAAACATTTAATATGAATTATTTAGCCCCCTTTCTCAAAACTTTATAACAAGCCCAGCAAAAGTTCAAGAGATGGAGAAACTAGCGATGACAACGCAGATTCTCATCTGCAGCATCATCCAGAGACGATCGTACAGTTTAATAATGATGCAGATACAGAACTTGTTTTCCTCTGAGGTATCTCTGTGTTTCCCTCCAACATCTGAACACAAAGATCTGAAACAGGCTCGTTACTTTAGTTTGATGCATTTGAGGGAAATTATGGATTATCAAATATTCACCAACCCAACATGTGTCTATGTGACGTCCTGGGAATGAGACTCAACAATCAGCTGTCTTTGTGGTGCGTTCAGGAACAGCTGGGACAAATCCTGCTGATTCTACCTTTAACTTTAATAGTCTTTGAGTTATATTAATGTGACGTGAGCTTCAGTTAGCTTTGACCACAGATGTCCTTCAGAGGGAGACTTTTTACTTTTTCTCAAAATACTCGATTCTAATTGGCTGCCAGGTGTCAATTCATTCCTGACATGGGGCAAGGAACCTATAAAGTGGTCAAATTAAACTTTAAATTTAAATGAATGGTCTTATTTTTTTAAGTGAAAGATAAACTGTTTAATAAAAAGTAAAGCATGGTTGAAGAAATAAACAATCCGGCTACAGATTAACGGATATCTGAGAATATTTATACTCTTGTATTTACGTGACTGTACTGACTGTGTGTGTGTGTGTTCAGTGTCGCAGCCTCCGGTGCTGACGGACTGGCCGACGTCGTACACAGCTTTCTCTCGAGAGGACATCAATCTGCCCTGCGAGGCATCTGGTAACCCGACGCCCACGTACGTACAGCAGCCAAACGTGTGTGTCATTTACCTAGTGCGTATGCGTGTGTGTGCGTGTGTGTGCGTGTGTGTGTGTGTGTGTGTGTGTGTGTGTGTGTGTGTGTGTGTGTGTGTGTGTGTTGGCAAAACACGACAGAGTGGAAAAAAGATGGACAAACAAGACATATGTCTGTGTTTGGCTGTTGGTCCACTTCCTCCCTCTGGCCTTTCCGTTGGCATGGCGATAAATGTTCTGCTAACATCATCACGGCAATAACAACATCATCTCTGCCACTTCCCATTTCTCTTTGTCTTTTCCCTTCTCTCTCCCCTCGCTGACCTCCCGCCTTGTTCTTTTTCTCTTTCTTCACTTCACTTTATTATTATTTTTTAAAGACTGAAACCGGAGATATTCTTTATTTTTCTTTACATCACTGTGGTCGCTGCAGTTTACAGAATAAACTGAACTCAAATACACTCTTAGAAATAAAAGTTCTAAGTAGAACCATGTAAGGTTCTTTGGCTTGTCCTCACAGGAGAACCCTTTTTGGCTCCAGGTAGAACCTTTTATAAAGGTGGAGGGTTCTACCTAGAACCCAACATAAAGGGTTATACCTAGAACTGTGTGTGTAAGGTTCCACCCAGAACCCCCCATGAGAGGTTCTACACAGAACCCATACAGGATCTTATACCCATGCTTTCAACGATCCCTGAAGAACTCTTTCTCCAAAAAAGGGTTCTCTGGATCAAAACGGTTCTTGCTGGAACCGTTAGTGTTACCAAGAACCCTTTTAAAACCCTTTATTCAGGAAAGGGTTTTTAAAGGGTTCTCTGGATAAAAATGGTTCTAACTGGAACCGTTAGTGTTACCAAGAACCCTTTTAAAACTCTTTATTCAGGAAAGGGTTTTTAAAGGGTTCTCTGGATCAAAATGGTTCTTACTGGAACCGTTAGTGTTACCAAGAACCCTTTTAAAACCCTTTATTCAGGAAAGGGTTTTTAAAGGGTTCTCTGGATCAAAGAGGTTCTCACTGGAACCGTTCGTGTTACCAAGAACCCTTTTAAAACCCTTTATTCAGGAAAGGGCTTTTCAGAAGCAAATGGTTCCAGGTAGAACCTCAGCCCTTGTAGAAGAACCCTTTTGGAACCCTTATTTCTAAGAGTGTAGGAGGAACCAGTATGTTTTTGTTGGGGACCACTGAGCGCTTCTTTAGGTCCACACATGTATTTATTCATTAGTGTCTGCTGAAAGCACAGATGTTTTGTTCCTGTGTCATGTGAGGTTCTACTTCCTGCTCCTCTCTGCAGGTACCGCTGGGTGAAGGACGGTAAGGAGTTCGGACCGGAGCGTAAAGGATCCGGGACGCTGCATGCCGAGGAGGACGAGCCGCTCAACATGTACGAAGGCCACTACCGCTGCTACGCCTCCAACACGCTGGGGACCGCCGTGACCCAAACTGTAAAGGTCATCGTGGAGCGTGAGTCTCACACACACACACACACACACACACACACACACACACACACACACACACACACACACACACACACACACACACACACACACACACACACACACGTGCTGATTCATTGATGTTATGAAGGATGTACAGTAAACACACACATCCCCTTCCTTCCCTCTCTCCTCCCACACACACACACACACACACACTTCACTGACTCATGAGTGAGGTTAACTGGGGCCACCTGTTCTGCTCTCTCATCTCTTGTTACCACGGCAACCATTTCCTAGAGACAGAGCCCGTGACGTCACTGGGGCCAGGAGGGTGCACGGTGGGGGGGTGGGAGGTTGCCGAGCATCGAGTCGGTGCTGGGAAGTCGTTGTTTCACCTGGCTGATAAACACACTCCTGTCAGAGCAGGAGGTCGATGCAGACAGGAAGTAACGTAGGATCAGCTGGAGGGTACAGTCGGCAGGATAAAATGTTGGTTTCTCTGCGTTTCTTGGCGCCGTCACTGCATCCTGGGCTGCAGGATTACAGAACAGTTTACAGAAACACAAACGAGCCGGAGCCGTTGATAATGGGTCGAGCCAGACCTTCTCTGCAGCGGCTGACCCGTCCGGCTTTGCGAGATGAAAATGGACACTAATGTTTTTGGATTTGTAAATAGGCAACTGTTGTCTAGTAGTTGACTTATGAATAATTGTTTGTAAAAGTCAGGCCTGCCTCCTCTCCGCCATTATTCTCCATTAAACCATTTCCTTCGATCGATAGTGTTACAGCCACTGTGAAGCGATAAATACTGTATAAAGCATGAAGGCTGAAAACACTCCCTGCAGAGAGAAACTGTAAAGTGATCTGGACGGTTCAGAGAGCAGCACTGACTCACTGCAGCATCTCGCTGCATCACTCACTGCCTCCAGAAAATGTTGCGTTTAAAGAACAGAAGATGATCCTGACTTGACTGTGTTTCTGATGGAAGATGTTCAGTGTGATGTGAAAGACGTCTCTGATGCTGTTGGTGATAATAATAATCTGTTGTTTGGTGTTTTCAGCTCAACCGGTTCTTCTAAAACAACAAAAAGAGCATAAGAAAGCCTTCGAGGGAGAAAGCATGATCCTGTCCTGCAACCCTCCACAGAGCTCCACTCCTCCGCACATCCACTGGATGGACAAGAGTGAGTCTGGTTCTTCATTTTTTAGGCTTTGTGTGTTTTCTGTCCAGTTTATCACACTGTCGTCCTCTAAGTGTCTAAAATCTGAGCTGCTTTGTAGGATTGTCGGAGGGATTTGCATCACTGTGCTGCACTGCAGACTGTTTCCACTCAGACTAATGAATGCAGCACTGTCACATAGTGTTTCTGGACTCTTTGTGTTTCTTATATTTTCTGTTTCTTGTCCTCCGTCGCTGCCTTTCAGCTTGTCAGTTTTGTTTAAGTCTAACGTGAAAGTCCGTACTGCAGTATCTGATCTCTCTCTGCGCCTCCTTCCCCTCAGAGATGGTCCACATCAAGCAGAACGACAGAGTGATGGTCGGCCTGGACGGGAACTTGTACTTTTCCAACCTGCTGAAGAGCGACAGCAGAGACGACTACATCTGCAACGCCCAGTACGCAGCCGCCCGGACCATCCTCCCCGAGACCGCCGTCAGACTCACCGTCATGTCCAGTGAGTGCACACACACACACACACACACACACACACACACACACACACACACACACACACACACACACACACACACACACACACACACACACACACTGCAAATCCATTAATTCACCAATACATTAAAACGTTACAGCTCAGCCCAAATCTGTTTTGTGGCATATCCAGATTGATTTTAAGAAACAACGTGACGTGAGTTTGGAGGTGGTTCATTTTGCGATTCCAATCAGATTTCCACAGATTTCTCTCCGTCCGAACGCTCTCGCTGCTCACATCGGACTTCAGAGTCAGAACTGCATCAGCCAAGCGGTCCGGTGCGATGAAGGAGTTCTGACGATGATGATGATGGGTCTTGCTTCCACGTCGGATTCCCACATCAGCAGCGTGCATCGTTACTGACGTCTGCGCCGTGAATTCTTGCAAATAAACAGTGCGGACAGTCAGTCCTAAAGATTAGATCTGATTTAACTGCAGGTACAAAGCCAAGATGTTCCCTCGTTGAGTGTTTCGATGATGCACCTCACAGTTGGGTTGTGATCTTCACCTCCGCGACATCCAGAGACTCAAGAAAGAGAAAGAAAGTTTAAAACAGTGAAAAACATTTTCGATGCTGTAGAAGCTGAGATATCCGAACTCTCAGGCCCCATCCAGACGAAAACGCTGTTTTGTGTAAACGCACATGTTTTGCATCGTTTTGGCCGATCGTCCACACGGATCCTGTAAACGCACTTTTTTGAAAACGGGTCTCAGGGTGGAGAGATTCGAAAACGCAGCCCCTCCGTTTTCATCTGGACGGTGAATCCGCATACTTTTCGATACAATGACGTCATCGCCCCACCGGACTACATGCTTGTGTTCGTGCTGCAGAAGATATTGAGCCTATCAGGGTCACTGGGGCAAATATTCTGCTCCTCTGCAGCGATGCTGAGCAGAAAAGGATTATGGACCACCGACCAGCTATTTTCGTCTTCTTCTTGTTATGTTCGGTTTCTCCTTCAGCTGTCTGTTTGTATACAGCGCTAAAGCTTTATGTGCATGCTCCGTCTCTTCTTCTCTGTTTCTGGTGAATTTCCAGCGCCACCTATAGGCCTGGCATATGAACTACAGCGTGTTGAGTTGTTTACAGTGGATCCATGTGGACGCAAATATTCTTGAAACGATGCCGAGGAAGACGGATAAAAAAAATATTGTTTTGGTGCGTCTGGACGAGGGGTGGAACGGTTCATCCAAAAAATCCGTCCCGTTCGGTACGCTTGTCACAGTTCGGGGCGCGTGTGCACCGTTCGGTTTATGACGCGCAACGTGCGTAATTTCCACCGGGGACGTAACGGGCGCCTAATGGCTGTGCCGCGATCACCGGAGCTGATCGCTGCCACTCTAATCAATGAGACCATCCCCACCGGGCGCCGCGTGACGTCACAGCAGCAGCTCTCCGCTCTGCAGCGCTGTCAGTCTGTAGCACTTCTAGTTTTTCACGGAGCCGTTGCTAAACCGCGTGAAGCTCAACAGAGCAGATTGCACCAGACAGGAAATCCGACACAGAATCAACGTAATACACTTCCGCCCCCTTTCAAAATAAAACACAATACGCAGTTCATGTAGCCTATCACAACTTCACATCAACATTACGTCATGAGGTACGTGTTGATGTTGATGCCCTTTGCCTGTAATGTGGCCATAAAAATAGGAAAGTTAAAGTATTTTGTTTGCACTAATCCAAGAGTTCCTCTTTTTACTTTATAGGATACAATGTTTGTCAGAGATAGTTAATTAATTAATAGTCAGTTCAGTGATTGCTGTTGTATTTTAGTGATTCAGTGCATTTTCATTGCAGAAGAAGGCAAACAATTGCTAATCTTTTTGCCAAATAAATATATAAACGTGTAAATGCAGCAATATCTTTCCTCTTGCTGTTTCAAAATCTCACTTCACTTTAATTTAAGATTGTTACAATGATGTGCTTAATCCCTTATCAAGCTGCCCCATTATTTCAGTTTTTGCATGATTGCATGACATGTCCTTATGTCAGATTTTTAAAAAAAAATGTAATTATTAGGCTAAAGATCTGATTCATTTTTTTAAAAAAAATAGAACAAAAAAAACAACCGAACCGAACCGAAAACCGTGATATGAACCGAACCGTGGATTTTGTGAACCGTTCCATCCCTAGTCTGGACGGGGCCTCAGTCCCTCCAGTGTTTCACTGTAACTTCATCTGGAGTTTATATTAATGTAGAAGAAACAGCAGAAGCACTGAATCCTGCAGTCTGATCTGAAATCAGTCGGACAGAGAGCAGCTTCGTGAAAACACACTGTCCTGCAAACCACGAGAGAGAAATCACTGAGGCTTTCACCGTTATATGTTTGTATTGATTTGATATTCTCTCCCCGTCTCTGCAGGTAACGATGTCAGTCAAGGTAAAAAGCCGCACTTCTTCCGTCCCACCACCTCCCACAGCTCCGTGCTGGCCCTCAGAGGGGAGAGCGTCACCCTCGAGTGCATCCCCAAAGGACTGTAAGTGTGTGTGTGTGTGTGTGTGTGTGTGTGTGTGGCTCCTCTCTGCCTCACTGTTTGTTTGTTTTTAACAGTTAACTAGTATGATGATGATGATGATGATGATGGGCGATAGAGTTTTAATTAGACTTTATTTAATGTTATAAATGTTCATATTATGTAACAGCTGACATTTACACTGTGATACACATACACACACACACACACACACACACACACACACACACACACACACACACACACACACACACACACACACACACACACACACACACACACACACACACACACACACACACACACACACACACACACACACACACACACACAGGTTGGACACTAATCCTTCCGACTGAAGGATTTTATCTCTCCTCTGTGTCGGGGCTATTCTTCTGTTCGCTCTGATTATCCTCCTTCCCCTGAGAGCTCTATCTCCGCGGCGATGAATGGAGCGTCATTATAATTTTGCCTTAACGACGAAATAGGATATTACATCGTTAACATGATCATCTGTTTTCATTCGGCTCTAATTTCCTCCACATCTCTCTGAATCGATCCATCTCCCTCACTCGCCCAGTTCAGTCTCATCTTCCTCTTTCTGCACTCTGATTCTTCTTCTGGGCGTTCAGAAACTGATTCCGGTTCTTATCTCCGTGTCCGCAGACCCACGCCGAAGGTGGAGTGGAAGAAGAAGGACGGCAGCCTGGATGAGACGAGCGGCCAGAAGCAGATGAGCAACCGCTGGCTTCACTTCGACAGCATCACTCTGGAGGACGACGGCGAGTACGAGTGCAGAGCCTCCAACATCCACGGCTCCACCACACACTCCTTCACTGTCACTGTGGAAGGTAACACACACAGGGACACACACGGACACACAGGCACACACAGGGACACACACAGGAACACACACAGCAACACACTCCTTCACTGTCACTGTGGAAGGTAACACACACACAGACACACACCGACACTGTCACTATGGAAGGCACACACGACACACACGACACACTCCTTCACTGTCACTGTGGAAGGTACACACACACACACACAGACACACACACAGGGACACACACAGACACACTCCTTCACTGTCACTGTGGAAGGTAACACACAGGGACACACACAGACACACAGCAACACACAGGAACACACAGGGACACACACGGACACACAGGGACACACACAGCAACACACAGCAGACACACAGGGACACACAGAGACACACACAGCGACACACACAGCGACACACATCCATACACTGTCACTGTGGACAGGTAACACACACGGCACACACAGGACACACACGAACACACACAGCGGACACACAGGGACACACACAGGGACACACACAGACACACAGGGACACACACAGGAACACACACAGAGACACACACAGCGACACACAGGAACACACACAGCGACACACAGCGACACACACACGGACACACACGGAACACACAGAGACACACACAGCGACACACAGACGACACACAGGGACACACACAGGGACACACAGCAACACACAGGGACACACAGCGACACACAACAACACACAGCGTGTTTACGAGCTGCACTTGAACGCACAATTAAGTCTCCTCAGGCTGATGTTTCCAAACTTAAAGTGACTTGGGGCAGGATCAAGAAATAAGAGTCAACAGTGACACGACGGCCGTCAGGGTAACTGCAGCCATCAGCCGGCGCTGTTATTTCTTTACTCGCTGTTCACGTGACTGTTTACTGCGAGACCTCCGCGCATGCGCCCTCCGCGGAATTACGTTGGTAGCCTACAGCTGCTAACTGTGCTGTGTTTAAGGGATAGCCTTATCCGCTACACACATGAAGCAGCCGGGAAGCCGGCTCGCTGTGTGTAACGACACACAAGCACCGAGTCTGAAAGGCACAGACGAAAGCAAAGACGCCATATTGGGGGACAAAAACATCGTCTCTGATACGGGACTGCTGTGTGTTAGCAGCTAATGCTACTACACAGACACAAACAAACCGTTAGCCTGTGGCTACAGCCAGCTGCTAACGTCACCTCCCGGATAACAGGTTGGGCTTTCGGTCCCATATATAAAGGGACACATTTCTAACTATTCGGTTTCAGACTAAAGGACCGTGGAAAATGTGCAGTCTGTAACTATTCAGTGTTACACAGCGGTGGGCTAAGCTACATGTTAGCAGCTAACCGTTAGCAGCTAACACTACTCTGCACGTTAGGTCACTCTGAGTCCTCGGTGATCTCATATGATTTTCAAATCCAGCTCTAAACATGACCTGTAATGTTTTCTTACCTGGTCACTAGGAAATGAGCCATGTCAGCATCTGTTTTCAGTTCAAGTTGAAGCTGCCTCCATGAGTCGAACCGTATCCGATGTTTATTCTGGTTCCGGTCAGCTTTGGTCGTAATTTCGTTTGGACTCTTGACTCGCCGCTGATAAAAAACCTTCGTTTTCTTCTTAGTGTGACTTTTTAGTGGACTTTGTGTGGTGGTGGGTCGTTTTCTGGCCGTAGCAGAATCCATTACTACACAAACACTAGTTTGGCTCCACCGCGCTTGTCTTCTTCCTGTTTCCAAGCCAACGAGGACGCGCATTCAGCGTCATCTGACGTCACGTCCGCAGGACTGCGCTGGAAACTCGGCGCGAACTGCAGCACATGATGCAGTACACAGCCTGTTCAAGGCGATGGAGAGATGAGTGGGTGGGCTCATTCTTTTTGGTTTTGAACTTCATCACCCATTAGCATTAATAAACTTAAAATGCATGTTTATTTTTTCACAAATCCTGCCTCAAGTCCCTTTAACCCCTCCATGTGTACGATGTCAGGATGTACGTGAGCCGTCAGCTCCTCCAGTGGCTGCTGGTGGTGACGCGTTTACTTTTCATGCTTTCCTTGTCCATTTTATATAAAGAGATAATGGGACTGTACAGTTTTAACAGTGTCATTCACAGCTGTTTGTGTTGTGTTTGTGTTGTGTTTGTGTTGTGTTGCAGCGGCTCCCTACTGGGTGAAGGAGCCCTCCAACCTGCTGTACTCTCCTGGAGAAACTGTGAGGCTGGAGTGTCAGGCTGAAGGCATCCCGACGCCCAACGTCACCTGGAGCATCAACGGAGAAACAGTCACAGGTACGACTGCTTTTAATGTCACCTGGAATGTGTGTCTATGAAGAAATGAAGCACTCGGTGAGTCCAGTAGTCTCTGTGTGTGTCCTCTCTGACCTGAAGCTGAACTGGACCGTGTCGTTACGCTGATGTGCACAGAGAGGTTTCAGGGAAGAGCAGCGATGGTTTCCTGGCTCCACTCGGCCCACTCCAACAGAGAGAGAGCCTCTTAAGACGAGATGAATTAGACAGGATTGACTTTTGTTGAGATGGACTCGCCAAGATCCTCGGCTGACTCCCAGAGAGGGGAGGGAGAGAGAGGAGGGAGGGAGGGAGAAGAAGTTAGAGATCTTAAAAATCTGAGATAGAGGAAGTCAAGAAGTCATTGAGGTAGAAGAAAGAAAACACCAAAGAAAGAAAGTGATTGCAGTCATGACGGGAGGGAGGGAGGAAACTAATGAAAGAGAGAGAGACAACAGAGAGGAGATGGTGTCACAGCTGCAGCTTCATCTCTTGGTCGACAGCTTCCTGGTTAAACATTTCTTTGTGTTCAGAGTTTCTGTTTGACAAACTCTCATTGTTGAGACCCAGACTCCTGCTTTAACCTCTTCACCTCCTCCTCCTCCTCCTCCTCTTTCCCACCATTCCCCTCCCCCCTTCCCTCGCTGTGTAGGAGTGGATGACGATCCTCGCCGCAGCGTGACGGGCGGCGTGCTGATACTGAGGGACGTTGAATTCGCCGACACGGCGGTGTATCAGTGCGAGGCCAACAACAAACACGGCTCCATCCTCATCAACACCAACCTCTACGTCATCGGTACGTTCACGTCGGTGCCGCTCGGTTCCTCTGGAGCTGGTCGGGTTTGTGATATCAGGTCGTCGATTCCAGAAAGCTGACTCCACATATAGAAAACATGACTCAACAACTAAATATTTAACTAAATTAATATTGAATTTTATAAATATTACATTCAGCTCAGTAATAATCATTAATGTTGCATTAATACCACAGCAGCTGGCAAATGACATGTTTGATTTATACGTAACGTTGGTTTCATTTCAGCTTGCGTGCACATTTTGTCATCCTGACATCGTTGAGACGGAGGTCTGTCTGTTGACCCGTCTTTGTTTTAACGTTGATACCAAAATCCTTCATTTTATACATATTTTATTGAGAGTAACCTGTGTTACTGTCTGACAGGCTGGGATGGACATTATAAAATCACTCACAGAAACAAATTAGGAGAAATTGTAATCATGAAAGTTGGATCACGTGGATCAGATTCATCTCATCTCTGGAGCTCCGTCTGGTTAGAGGTGAAGAAACAACACATTTAGTCAGAAGGAACTACAGAATATGGACCAGTGGGTGTGAAATAAATGTAAACACAGAGGATGTGCAGGATGCTAACTGTTTACTTTGCTCGGTGATGAGTGAGGAGGCTGCAGCAGATGATCTCAGGCTGCTGTTGTTTCTGTTTGTCTGATGTGTTTTAGTCTGTCTGTGTGTATTAGTCCTCTGCTGTGACACTAATTGCTCTCAGGGGACGACAAAAGTTTTTTTCAAGTAAAATATTTCCAGACTGCTGAGTTTGTTCCGAGGGGAGTAAACGTCCTCGTCGTTATCCGCCTGGCACTGGTGTTGTCTGAACTGTGAGATGTGGATCGATGTGTTTCGATGACATGGATCGATGTATTAACCGTCCGTCTCCGTCCTCTGTGTCTCTCAGAGCTCCCGCCTCAGATCCTGTCCTCCGACGGCGTGCTGTACAGAGTCACCGAGGGCGGCAGCGTCAAGCTGCACTGCGAGGTCTTCGGCTCGCCGCGGCCGCACATCACCTGGTGAGCTCACCTGCAGGAGAAACACAACCCTGCTCTGCAGAGTCGCAGGAAGATCAGTGTTGACGCACTGCATTGTGGGAGAAGAAAGTGTGCATGTGGCTGTTGGTTCAGTTGTGGAGCGTTTGAGGACGTCATCCTGCTGACACATAAACACACATTCATTTATTCATTCACGACTTCATCACTGCAGCTCACTGTTTATACATACATATAATATATTATATATATATATTTAGTAAGAATTTATAATATCTGACATACCATTAAAATAAACAATTATATATAATAAGAAAAATGGCAAATTTTTAGATAATTAAACTTTATTCAACAGTTTATTACTGTTATAATTCTAATAATAAGCAATTATTCATTGTAAAGTTGCAGCTGATGATTTTAACCTTTACAGCTGATCTATAAACCATCTAAATTTACCATCTAAGAACTATTATGTTGCTTATCTTCTTCTTCTTTTTCTTCCTCTTCTTCTTCTTCCTCTTCTTCTTCTTCTTCTTCTTCTTCTTCTTCTTCTTCTTCTTCTTCTTCTTCTTCTTCTTCTTCTTCCTCTTCTTCTTCTTCTTCTTCTTCTTCTTCTTCCTCCTCTTCTTCTTCTTCTTCTTCTTCTTCTTCTTCTTCTTCTTCTTCTTCTTCTTCTGTCGGGATTTGAGTAAGATTTCATTATTGGATTATTGTTGCAGCTGAAGACTCATTTATTTAAACTCGCTTTTGATTTATCTGCTGTTTTATATTCTGTGTTTTATATTCTATGTTTCTCTGTTTGTGGGTTTGTTGTTCTGTCTTGTTGTTGTGAAGCACTTTGTGATGTTCTGCTCTTGAAAGGTGCCTCGTGAATTAAATTAAATGAAGACAAACTCACAGTTCAGAGGGTCGAATGAGACGGCAGACAGTAAATAAGACGCACGGTGGAGTGATTTAAAGACAAAAACAGCTTTAGTGTTCAAACTGTGAGATAAAATCAACCAAGTATGAGATTAAATTCTTAAAAATCTCCTTAAATCAGTCGCTATAATCAGAGTAACTGAACTACTCTCAGGAGAGCAGCGCCCCCTGGTGGCTGCTTTAACAGATAAAATATAATTTAAACAGTTATATGAATAAAAAAGCTGTTAAATCATCTTATTGTTTTCACCAGACAGGTTTCTTTACACTGTTTCAGATAAATAGACGACATCTTCTCCCAGGTGAGAGGCTCTTAAACATTATGCTTCTCTCTCTGCCTGGTCCATCACTTATTGATCTTCTTCTGTCCATCATCCGTCCACTGATGAGCCAGGAAACACACTGCCATCGATCGAGCTACTGATTTACTGTTGTTGTTGTTGTTGTGGTGGTGGTTTTCCTTTCTGAGTGTCTTATGTTGGAATAAACCCTGAAAGAGTCGCGAGGGACGACTGATTGATGAGTAGTGATCAATATGTGTGTTGTGTGTGTGTGTGTGTGTGTGTGTGTGTGTGTGTGTGTGTGTCTTCTTTAGGGAGGGTGAGGACAGGCTTCCTCTGCTGTCGGACCCTCGTGTCTCCCTGCTGACCAATGGAACGATCGAGCTGTCGGACGTCAGCCACGACGACAGCGGCTCGTACACCTGCTCCGTCAAACACACCAACATCTCCATCACCGCTCACCTGGAGGTCTTCAGTGAGTCTCACACATACAGGTGTGTAAGTGAACACAAGCCACCAGCACTGCACGCAGTAACCCTGAGCTGTATTCTCCCGTCAGACCGGACCGTGATCCTGACGGGCCCGCAGGACCTGCGGACGCTCCGAGGAACCAGCGCTCTGCTCGACTGTCGCTTCTACAAAGACCCTCAGCTGCACAAGTACGAGATCGTCTGGAAGAGAGACGACGAAGAGCTGGCAGAGTCGTCCCCGGATGACAAGTAAAGACACACACACACACACACACACACACACACACACACACACACACACAAAAGTCCAGTGAAACTCTCCTGATGATCTGAACCTCAGCTGACAAACAATTATCTTCAGTTTCTTGTATTAACAAGACAACTTTTTATATTTATGTGATAACAACACGTCACTTTATCTTTTTACATCAGAACACTTTCTCCTCACTTCAAAAAATTTATAAATATTGTTCAAGTTACCGACACAAAACAAACAACATTTTGTTGTTGAAACAAGAATAAGATCAAGTGGATGTCTACATTATATTATATTATATTATATTATATTATATTATATTATATTATATTATATTATATTATATTATAATATGTTACATTATATTATATTATGTTATATTATATTATACTATATTATATTATATTATATTATGTTATATTATATTATATTATATTATATCATACTATATTATGTTACATTATATTATATTATGTTATATTATAATATATTACATTAAATTAAATTATATTATATTATACTATATTATATTAATTTATATCATTATATTATATTGTATTATATTATATTATATTATATTATGTTATATTATATTATATTATTTTATGATGATATATTATACACACAACATGACAGAACGACACTGACAACATGAAGACACAAAGTAATAAAATACAGCTCGGATCATTTAAGAAAATGAGGGGAACAATTTGGACGCTGTGTAACGGCGACATCACCGGTGTGAGGTCACCCCTCCTTTCTCTGACCTCATTTCCTGTGACGCCTCGACTCTGCACTGTCAAAATAAAAGTGTTGTTGCAGCACAAATACAGAAATATATTCAGACGGAGAAATCCACACATTTCATGCTGTTAAAGGAGATACACAATGCTGAAACGTCAAACCAGCACAAGCTGATGACAACGTGTGTGTGTGTGTGTGTGTGTGTGTGTGTGTGTGTGTGTGTGTGTGTGTGTGTGTGTGTGTGTGTGTGTCTGTAGGTACACTATCTTTAAGAACGGCTCCTTGAAGGTGACAGACGTCCGATCAGACGACAACGGTTTTTATTCCTGTGATGTCATCACAACACTGGACTCTGCGACAGCCACAGGCTCCATCACTGTAGTAGGTAAGTCACCGTGTGTGTGTGTGTGTGTGTGTGTGTGTGTGTGTGTGTGTGTATGTGTGTGTGTGTCTAGTTCTAACACTAACAGCTCTCTGTTGGACTCTTCAGCTCCGCCCGACCCGCCCAAAGATCTCACTCTGTCTGATGTGGAAGACTTCAGCCTCACTCTCAGCTGGATCCCCGGAGACTCAAACAACAGCCCCATCACAGGTACACACACACACACACACACACACACACACACACACACACACACACACACACACACACACACACATATTTGTATCTTCAAACAACAGCTCTCATTCAGCTGAAGACCTTCCAAGCTCACCGACGGTAGAAGAAGTATTCAGATAACAAATCACAAAGTATGACCAAAGTCTTCTTCAGCCAATCAGCCACTCTGCTGCCATCTAAGCCCCGCCCCCAAGAGTTTTAAGGCCTATCACAGACCAGGAGAGAGAGAGAGAGAGCCATAAGTTCACTTCCAACAGCTGCCAGCACTTAAAACTGCATCTGCAGAATCACCAATCGAGAAAATCAGGCGGCTGCAGCTCAGGAGGTAGAGCGGGTCGTATAGTAATCGTAAGGACGCTGGTTCAAATCCCGGCTCCTCCCAGCTGCATGCTGAAGTGTCCTTGAGCAAGACACTGAACCCCAAATTGCTCCTGATGAGCAGCTGGCAGAGATTATTTTAACCATCTTGTTTGGTCCAGTCCAACTTTCTGATCTGATCATTCTGCCTTCATCGTGAACGAGCATCTCACCTCGAAGTCCTTCAGAAACCGTCTAGAGAACTAATGAAACTACTAGTTATTATAATATTAACCTGTCGTCTGATGGGGTTTAGAGGTTTTGGTTGGACAGTATGTAGAGATGTTGCTGTACAGATCCCTCTGAGTTTCACAGGAAGTTGTATTAACGCCATGGCGTCTCCCCAGACTTCATCGTGGAGGCCCGGGAGGAGCAGCACACCGAGGAGGCGAAGTGGAAGTGGGAGGAGTGGAACAAAGTGCCCGGCGACTTCAACCACCTGCAGCTGAGCCTCCACCCCTACTGCGTCTACCGCTTCCGGGTCATCGCCGTCAACGAGCTCGGCCTCAGCGAGCCCAGCGAGCCCTCGAGGCACCACAGCACGCCGCCGGCTAGTACGTGGCGTCTTTTACTGAAAAAACTGACTCTGTTATAATGAAGGACACTTTGGGGAAGTAGACTTAAACAACATTTGGTCATATATCAGTACGAAGGCTCGTCTGATCTCCTCACCTTCTTAAATGTTTATTAATGCATTAAGCCATTAATACAATTTTCTAACAAGGCTTTTATTGTGAAACCAGGAGCACCAGGAGTTTATCCACCCTCGTTTTTTTTTTTTCTGGGTCTTTATTTGAGACCCAGCCTTTATTTCACTGTTGGCTTTTTGTGTGAGAAAATACAGTATTGACGCCACACTCACATCTGTCTGGTGAATGTGAAGCCACAGCTCAGTGCCTGATTTAAGAAAAAGTCCAGCCTTTAAAGTAAAAGTTGATCTAAGACTTTACTGATTTAAGCTGTTAAAGGGATATTCCGGTGTAAGTTTAATCCATGGTCTAACACACCGTGACACCGAGTAAGACTCCCCCTCGAGAGGTCAAGTTAGCTGACCGCTAGCTTAGCTAGTTTTAGCGACCTCAGAAAAGACCGCACGATAACAATACACTGCAGTTTATGTCTCCAACTAGAAACCGCCATCAAAAAGCCACAATTAATGGTGAGAACAGCAGCAAACTTCAGCAACAGTACATGTACAGTCCCAGCACACAGTACGAAGCATCAAACATCTGCTAGCTTTGCCGGATTTGTATTAAAAACACAGCACAACTCACCCTCTCCTCCAGCAGCCTGCCTGTGTGGGGAAGCCCTGACGAGTCGATTACCGAGTGCAGTAGATTTCTGCAGCTCAAGGATGAAAATGTCTGATTATTACTCCATGGAACGCTCAGTTCTTATTATCGAGAGCTGACAGGGAAAAGAACGGAAGTAATGGAGTAATAATCAGACATTTTCATCTATACTTACACCGGAATATCCCTTTAACTAGTGAACTTTATAGTTGATGGTTGCTTCGTCGTAATGCTAATCTGAGCTAAAGGGCACTAAAGGAACGACTCAGCGAGAAAGCAAAAAATATTTGACATATTTGTCCAACGATCTCTTTTAATCGAGCTGTTCCTCCTTCCTCCAGTTCCCAGCAGTAACCCCACCGGTGTGCGCAGTGACTCCTCAGACCCAAAGACTCTGGTCATCACCTGGGATGTGAGTACTTCAGTCTGTGAACAGGATCTGATCCTTGCACGCACGCTAAATCTAATCCAAACCGATTTTATATTCCCTGCAGGAGATGGACAAGCGCTCCCACAACGCCGAGGGCTTCCTGTACACGGTGTTTTGGCGGGAAGCCGGGAGGCCGGACGCGCAGTGGAACCACCGCGACGTCCAGTCTCCGCCGTTCTACGTGAACAACACGGGAACGTACACGCCGTTTGAGATCAAAGTCCAGGCCGTCAACACGATCGGGAAAGGACCGCCGCCGAAACCCGAGTACGGACACTCCGGAGAGGACAGTACGTCACCAGAACTTCCATTCAGTCCACTGAGATATAATGATGTTTAGAAAGATCTGCAGCACTCATTTTCATTTCTGAGTGATTGATTTAAAGGAATTCATGCTGCAAATATTATAAGTTTTAAATGTTCACGATATATTTAAACCCAATCCAGTGAAAATAAACAACTGAAGAGTCTTAATACACGTACGGAGAATCACAAAGAGGAGGAAATTCGAGCTCAGATGGCCAAACTCCAAACATTCATAGCTAAAGAAGTATTTGGAGAATAGTGACAGGCTTCATAAGTTTAATAGACGTTGTTTCTGTGATGTTTTTGCAAGAAAATGAACTGGGAAGCACCTTTATTATTACTTTATTAACACTGACAAGCGCCTCAGTAGAGGTGGAGGTGTCGTTAGAAACAGTGTAGGAAAAAAACACAGAAGCAAATTAAAGAAAGAACGAAATTAATTACGAAGAAAAACGTAATAATAAACAGAGAAACACAGCAAAAACAAAAAGGGAAATTAATGGAATATAAAGAGACAATTTATAGAACAATAAATACAAATAAAATCAGCTCAGTTCTGTTTTTAAACTGGACTTTTACTGAGTGAGGCGTCTCGTGTCGACTCTGAATCAGAAATCGTCCAGCGGTGATGAAAGTGGTGATAAATTCCCGACTGAACGACTCGTCCGCTCTTCTCTCTGAGTAACACCATCCCCTCGTAAAAATTCCTCCCTCAAACAAAAGAGTCTGGATGTTAAAAGCATGAAATAATTTGACTATAAAACGGCTTCACAGAGAATCACATCGAGCCTCGTTGTTCAGAAATGTCAGATCCGACAGCTGGACGACTCGTCGACGTGAATGCTCCGTTTTGTTGTGATCTTGTTGATGCTGATCTGCTGTGCAGCTCGTTAGCAGCAGTAATTACTGCCGGAGGGAAAATGTCTGCGGGTCAAGAGTCAAGAGGCTCAGTGAGCGATGGACCGGACGTAACATCAGCATGTGGACGGTTCTGCTCGTCTCAGTTGGGCCTGAAAGAGTTGTGATTTTTGATTAAAGGGTTAGTTCAGGTTTTTTGATATGAGGCAGTATGAGGTACTTGCCTCCATCACTCAGGCCGTGATGTATATCTCACAAATGTTTTTTAGTAGCTTTGGATTAAACGGCCTCCGTCACGGTGATTTGTCTCGCCTGTCGTCAGCAGCAGGAACAAAGTGTTTGTCAGTCAACGACTTACCTCCGCTTTCATGCACAACATCAGGGAATTGTTTTCTACGGTCTTTAGCGGCGAGTACGTGTCTGCGTCTTCACATCCGGAGACGAGGAAGTGAGTTCACTTCTACAGACGTCCGCTGACCGAGCCAGCTAACTTCCAATCGAGCGCCCGGCTAACTTGAATGGGAACACAGTAATTTAATCCTGCAGCTCTTCTATATTCTCCAAATGTTATTGGAACCGAATGGCTCAGATCCTGATGGTGAAACGAGTCATCTTGCAGGGACTGACACGCAGTTTTACATAAACAAGAAGCGTTTCTGGGCCCCAGTGCGTCACGTGACATTGTAGATAGAAAAGGATAGGAAACAGGAAAGTTGGCTTCAAAGTCCGGCGCTCTTCCTGGAGGCCTCGGGTGGGAGTGCTCCCTCTGCTGGTGCCCTTTGTGTTTACACTCACTATGCCAATCACTGTCACAAAGTCAGGAGGCAAAGTCCTGATTAACTGGCTCCAAGTTCAGGTGAAACTATAGTAGAAATACACAAAATGTGCTTTGTACTCATGCAAAAGGGAAAAGAAACATTTAAGATTTTGTCGAACACTCATTTATTTGTATTCTAACGAGCCTCACCCTCCTCTTCCTCCCTCTCAGAGCCCGAGGAAGCTCCCACCGGAGTCCACACGACTGTGATGAACAGCACCGTCAGAGTCAAGTGGAACGAAGCCCAGAACGTCAGAGGTCTGCTGCTGGGATACAAGGTACCGCTTCCTCCGGACTCCGGAGCATTAACAGAGCAGCCGTGAGCTCTGATGGCTGATGTCACGGAAACACACTTAAACCACTGTGGATGTCTTTTGTTACTTGGTGGAATATGTTGAAGTGATGTCATTTATAACTCCTGAACCGAGAGGCCCAGAAGAAAAACTGCAGGTCGTTCCTCAGTTCAAAACAAAAAGTCTCTGACAGTTTCCACCCGACACAAAACACAAAAAACACACTACAGATCAGATCCAGAAAGGTTTCTTTTGTTTTTCGTAAATTCAGAAACCTTTGAAACCTTTCTGTCACCATGTCTGTAGATTTAAAACCAAACAATGTCTGTTGGTTATATTTCAAACTCATGTCGAGTTAGAGACTGTTTCACAGAGCTCTATGGACCAAATGATTAACTGATATGAAAATGATTTGCAGATAAATGTATTATTAAAAAAATTGTTTTTAGTTGCAGCCCTACTTAAAGGGATATTCCGGTGTAAGTTTAATCCATGGTCTAACACACCGTGACACCGAGTAAGACTCCCCCTCGAGAGGTCAAGTTAGCTGACCGCTAGCTTAGCTAGTTTTAGCAACCTCAGAAAAGACCGCACGATAACAATACACTGCAGCTTATGTCTCCAACTAGAAACCGCCATCAAAAAGCCACAATTAATGGTGAGAACAGCACATAATCAGACATTTTCATCCTTGAGCTGCAGAAATCTACTGCACTCGGTAATCGACTCGTCAGGGCTTCCCCACACAGGCAGGCTGCTGGAGGAGAGGGTGAGTTGAGCTGTGTTTTTAATACAAATCCAGCAAAGCTAGCAGATGTTTGATGCTTCGTACTGTGTGCTGGGACTGTACATGTACTGTTGCTGAAGTTTGCTGCTGTTCTCACCATTAATTGTGGCTTTTTGATGGCGGTTTCTAGTTGGAGACATAAGCTGCAGTGTATTGTTATCGTGCGGTCTTTTCTGAGGTTGCTAAAACTAGCTAAGCTAGCGGTCAGCTAACTTGACCTCTCGAGGGGGAGTCTTACTCGGTGTCACGGTGTGTTAGACCATGGATTAAACTTACACCGGAATATCCCTTTAAATAACACCTGCTTACACTTACAGCTACAGTTATTATTATCTAATTAGTCATTTATTCACATGTCAGGAGACCGTGGACGTGATGCCGTCACAGACACTGCGAGATATTTTGTTTACAACTTTTTTAAATGGAGAACCAGAAAACGTTTAACATTTCCCCTCGATCAAACTGTCATTAATCAAAACTGTCGCAGCTGTAGTTGTCAGATGTTCCAGACAGCACTAATGCATCCATCACCGCCGTTTGAACTGCACAGTCATTGAGTTTCATCCGCCTCCGTGTCAGATCTACATCCGGAGGCTGGGATCCCTGGCGGGCCGCGGCAGGAGGTCTCTCGGAAAACCGCACCGCGACGAGGAGAGAGAGGAGAGGATGGAGCGAGGGAAGAGGAGAGACGGGGAGAGCAGGGTGGTGGAGGTCTACGGCAAGAGCACCTCGGAGGAGGTGAAGGGGCTGAAGCTGTACTCTCGCTACGAGCTGTCTGTCACCGCTGTCAACAGCAAAGGAGAGAGCCCGCCCTCCACCCCGCATCACTTCAGCACCCCAGAGGGAGGTGAGTGTAGAGAAGAAGAAGCAGAGCGACAGGAAGTGATGACCTCACTGATGGAGTTACTAACAGGTGTATGCATGTGGCTGATGTGTCCGTGTAGCTCCTGGTCCTCCTGCATCGCTGAGGTTCGAGAGCCCGACGGAGAGATCGCTGATTCTCTACTGGACTCCTCCACATGAGCCCAACGGCAGACTGCTGGGATACATCGTGCAGTACCAGCAGGGTGAGATTTACAGCTGGGCGTGAAAATGATTCCCACTGTCTCATATTGAGCCGCCAATCAAACACTTAGCAGAGCCACCAGATGTTAAAGACACACTTTCACACACACACATCTGGTGGTTAAATGTTATTCTGCATCCAAACGAATGCTGCTCTCTAGCACCTCGCGTTTTCAAACGTGCGTTGCAGCCTGTTGGAACTACGGCAGGCGGGATGTGTCAAGATTCAAGAAGCTGTGACAACAACGTGTCTTCAAACAGCACTTCATCAAGTTTAGTTTCGGGTGATGAGGTACGTTATTTCAAACAGACTTCAAACTGCAGCTGACGAGCGCGTCTGGCTAAGCTCCTTCTCCGTTCCACAGTCACGCTGGCTCTGAGTGAAAACGCCTTTAGCCTTATCTGTACCACGTAGAGCTTTTTGTCCCTCTCACCAGTTCATCGTTTTTTATAGAGCGGAAGGACATGGAAGCCTCCGTAGAGCTCGCCCGTCCTATGGAGATACAGAGAAGTGATTCTTCCCTCAGGAGGAGAAGTGAGATTGTTGGCAGAGATCATTTTACACCAATGAGGACTTATTGATGAATGAAGACGCTGATCTGAGGTAATAAATTACTTAAAACACGACACAGTGGATCTTTAAAACTGAAAAAGATCGAAGTCGAAGCTCATCTCTCTCACGTCTCACCGGCTCATGGAGTCACACATTTGAATTATTTAATACCTGGCGGCTCGTTTGTCGCCTGAGAATGAATTTAGCACAGCTGCTCTGTTGTTGTTGGCTCAGGCGTGTGTGAGCTGACCAATCAGAGCAGACTGGATCTGGATGGGTAAAACAACGCTGCTGCACCGGACAGCATGAGAGATAATATGTCTCCTTTAAAGGTCCACTGTGTCGTGTTTTAAGTAATTTATGACCTCAAATCAGCGTCTTCATTCATAAATAAGTCCTCATTGGTGTAAAATGATCTCTGCCAACAATCTCACTTCTCCTCCTGAGGGAAGAATCACACATTGTGACGTGAAGCAGGAAGTTGGGCGTGAAGAGAAGCAGGGCAGTTTCTGCTTTTCTCCCAAAATCCTCTTCCTGTTTAACATTGGGGCTTATGGGGCAGTTGCTGGAGTTTGTGTCGGTTAGACGCAGATAATTCAAAAACCGTACATCCTCCCGATAAAGTGGACACGTTGCCAGACAGAAGACAAGTGTGGCTACGTTCTTGGAAAATATCACTATTGTAGTGTGAAATCTGTGGCTAGGATCGTCATCTAAAGAAACATTTTCGGAGAGTTTTTTTCAGGCTCCCCCACTCTGCCAGTTGGTGCTGCACGAACATTCCGCAATACACACACATTGAAAATCCTGAATTTTTTCGAAATCACTCACGATCAATTAAGGGTCACCGTTCAAAAACTAAACATCGTAGAAAGAAAGTTCAAATACAGCTCAAATAGATAAGACTTGTGCCTACATTTTAAAGTTTGAATGGTGTCTCTAGGTCAAAGTATGCCAGAGCAGGAGATGTTTGAAAAGCGTAAATGATTTTGCGACTTTTATGACCCCGTCCCATTCATTCCTTATGGGAAGTTTTTCATACGGAGGCTTCCATGTCCTTCCGCTCTATAAAAAACGATGAGCTGGTGAGAGGGACAAAAAGCTCTACGTGGTACAGATAAGGCTAAAGGCGTTTTCACTCAGAGCCAGCGTGACTGTGGAACGGAGGAGGAGCTTAGCCAGACGCGCTCGTCAGCTGCAGTTTGAAGTCTGTTTGAAATAACGTACCTCATCACCCGAAACTAAACTTGATGAAGTGCTGTTTGAAGACATGTTGTTGTCACAGCTTCTTGAATCTTGACACATCCCGCCTGCCGTAGTTCCAACAGGCTGCAACGCACATTTGAAAACGCGTAATTCCACAGGGTGTCTTTAAGGCGTTTTTTCGTGCACAAGAGCAAAACAAAAAAGGAAAGGAACAAACTCTGGTCGCCTTCAAACCAGGAACCAGCTGCTCAAGACGAGACTTCAGCACATCAGTATCTTCTGAGATTTGATTTGAAGCATCAACCTGCAGATAATTCATGATGTTCATGTATCACTCTCATGTCTGAACACTTAATATGAAGCTAACATCAGCACGAAGGTGGTTCCTCCTCGTCTGACGCTGTTTGTGTTTGACGGTCAGTGGTGGAGAGCGGAGACAGTCAGTGGCAGATGCAGATGATCGATGATCCCGATGTGCTTCACCACGAGTTGGACCTTCTGGACCCGAGCAGCTATTACAACTTCAAGGTGATCGCACGCACCTCCGTCGGAGAGGGACCGCCCATCACGGGGAGCGGCGCCACCCTGCTGGAAGGAGGTGACCATTACAGCGGCTTGTTTACAGCGTTACACACACGACTTCAGTTTTATTCATCAGCTTTCATCCGTTCCTCATTCGTGTTTCACTTCCTCTCTCCACAAACCTCTTCCCGTCTCTCTGCAGTTCCTCCATCCAACATCACCATAGTTTCCAGCAACACGTCGCTCAACCTGAGCTGGGTGCCCGGAGAGCGAGACAGGAACCACGGCTTCCACATCAGCTACCTCAGGAAGAGCCGTAAGAGAAGGGCGGAGGAGGAGGGAGGAGACGGGGGTGACGGAGCAGAGGAGAACATATGAGAACATGTGGTCATAGGATCAATCAGCTGATGTTTGGTGTGTGTGTGTGTGTGTGTGTGTGTGTGTTCGCTGCAGCCGGGTGTGACTGGAAGGAGTCCGAGGTGCTGAACTCCACGCAGGGTTTCTATTCGCTGGCAGGCCTCCAACCAGGAAGTCAGTACCACCTGAAGATCCTCCATGGAAACAACACCCACTGGGAGGGTCTGGCCTTCACCATGGGACCTGGTACGTTTGAGTTGTCTCCAATCTGTCTTCACTCTGTCTTCAATCTGTCTCCAATCTGTCTTCAATCTGTCTTCAATCTGTCTCCAATTTGTCTTCAATCTGTCTCCAATCTGTCTTCAATTTGTCTTCAATCTGTCTTCAATCTGTCTCCAATCTGTCTTCAATTTGTCTTCAATCTGTCTTCAATCTGTCTCCAATCTGTCTCCAATCTGTCTCCAATCTGTCTCCAATCTGTCTTCAATCTGTCTTCAATCTATCTTCAATTTGTCTTCAATCTGTCTTCAATCTGTCTCCAATCTGTCTCCAATCTGTCTCCAATCTGTCTCCAATCTGTCTTCAATCTGTCTTCAATCTGTCTCCAATCTGTCTTCAATCTGTCTTCAATCTGTCTCCAATCTGTCTTCAATTTGTCTTCAATTTGTCTCCAATCTGTCTTCAATTTGTCTTCAATCTGTCTTCAATCTGTCTCCAATCTGTCTTCAATTTGTCTTCAATCTGTCTTCAATTTGTCTCCAATCTGTCTTCAATCTGTCTTCAATTTGTCTCCAATCTGTCTCCAATCTGTCTTCAATCTGTCTCCAATCTGTCTCCAATCTGTCTCCAATCTGTCTTCAATTTGTCTTCAATTTGTCTTCAATTTGTCTTCAATCTGTCTCCAATCTGTCTCCAATCTGTCTTCAATCTGTCTCCAATCTGTCTTCAATCTGTCTCCAATCTGTCTTCAATTTGTCTTCAATCTGTCTCCAATCTGTCTCCAATCTGTCTTCAGTTTGTCTTCAATCTGTCTACAATCTGTCTACAATCTGTCTTCAGTTTGTCTTCAATCTGTCTTCAATCTGTCTTCAATTTGTCTTCAATCTGTCTTCAATCTGTCTTCAATTTGTCTTCAATTTGTCTTCAATCTGTCTTCAATTTGTCTCCAATCTGTCTCCAATTTGTCTCCAATCTGTCTCCAATCTGTCTCCAATCTGTCTCCAATCTGTCTCCAATCTGTCTTCAATTTGTCTTCAATCTGTCTTCAATCTGTCTTCAATCTGTCTTCAATTTGTCTTCAATCTGTCTCCAATCTGTCTCCAATTTGTCTTCAATCTGTCTCCAATCTGTCTTCAATCTGTCTTCAATTTGTCTTCAATCTGTCTCCAATTTGTCTTCAATTTGTCTTCAATTTGTCTTCAATCTGTCTCCAATTTGTCTCCAATCTGTCTTCAATCTGTTTCCAATCTGTCTCCAATCTGTCTTCAATCTGTCTCCAATCTGTCTCCAATTTGTCTTCAATCTGTCTCCAATCTGTCTCCAATCTGTCTTCAATCTGTCTTCAATCTGTCTCCAATCTGTCTCCAATTTGTCTCCAATCTGTCTTCAATCTGTCTCCAATCTGTCTCCAATCTGTCTTCAATCTGTCTCCAATCTGTCTTCAATTTGTCTTCAATCTGTCTCCAATCTGTCTTCAATTTGTCTCCAATCTGTCTTCAATTTGTCTCCAATCTGTCTTCAATCTGTCTTCAATTTGTCTTCAATCTGTCTTCAATCTGTCTTCAATTTGTCTTCAATCTGTCTCCAATCTGTCTTCAATCTGTCTTCAGTGCCGTCGGAGATGCCCGGTGGTTTCGCCGCCCAGGGCTGGTTGATCGGACTCATCAGCGCCCTCGTGCTGCTGCTGCTGATCCTGCTCATCCTCTGCCTCATCAAACGCAGCAGGGGCGGCAAATACGCAGGTACGACAACGACAACACACTCGTATACACAACGTGTTCACGTTAAGTCTGCAGCCGATCGTTTTTCATGTTGAGGTCTTTTTTTTTTCCTACAGTGAAGGACAAAGAAGACAAGGAGGTGGACTCTGAAGCTCGGCCGATGAAAGACGAGACCTTTGGAGAGTACAGGTGGGTCTGAACGGGTCGGCCACCCAACACCAAGATAAAAACCTACAAACTGTGCAAAGAGCGTCACATCGTAACATAACGTAACTCTGTCGCCACATAACAGATCACCAGACTGCATCTCACTGTGTCGATCCTTAAAAAACTGAGATAAGATGTTTGTTTTTTAATGATTTCTTACCACTAAGCTTTTAAAAAAAGAAAAGTCTTTGTGGAAATATCAGAAATACTCTGGCAGGCGACTAAAAGACAAAGTAAACGTACTTTTGCTCGAGCTACATGTTGTTAATGTCATTGAATCTAACCGACCACACACAGGTGCATTTACAGCTAATTAGCTATTTAGCCTGCAAATTGAGGTTAGCAATGTCCCGGTGAATGTTTGTTTGGTCGCTCATGTTCAGGTGCAGGGCAAAGAAGGAGACTTTAGCAGGAAAGCTGATGAGGTTGGATTTCAAAGTCAAAGTTTTTGTTGAGGATCTCCATTAGCTTAAAGCAGCTAGGACGCTAACGTAGCTGTTTTTAACAAGATCTGATTGGCTGTAAGACAGAGAGGCTCGGGTGTAAATGTGAACTAAAAAATATATAAACTTCTCCTTTTTGATTCTGAATCATCTGAAAGGAGAACACAGAACATGTGATTTACAGAACTGCTGCTGCAGCCGAGTGAACATTATCACTTTATATAAATGAAAGAAGGGACGAGTTAATAAATAAAGTATCTCCAGATTGTCCTTCAGCACAGAACCTGAGCAGATGCAGTTTCCATAACTTAAGGAAACTAAACTGTAACCGATCAGTGTCGTGATGCACAGAACCAGAAACGGTTGCCAGGTTTGTTAAGTGAACTCTGCGTTCTGTTGTTTGTTCTGTGTGACGCCGGTGTTGACTCTCCATCAGAGAGCTGAGAGTGATGATGTGTTTCCTCCTCGTCCTCCTCAGTTTCCTCCGGTCTTCACCTGCTTTTCTAACAACGCATCACTGATTCAGTCGAATACGAACTCAACATTGAACAAGAACAACTCATTGTATTGTTTACGCTCCTCAGCTGTTCGCTCTAACACTCCTGATTCTTCGTCCTCTTCATCTTTCATCACTCTTCTTTCTTTCCTTAATGCTCCGCCTGCAGATCTCTGGAGAGGTGAGGAAGTTAACGGCATCTTTTCCTCTTGTGCTCGTGACTGTGTTGTGATGCCGTGTCATCAAACGTCGTTAATCTTCCTCAGTGGCAGAGAGAACCGAGCCTTTATTTTTTCTATGCACCACTTCCTCAGTGTTCACCTGATGTTTTGATAAATTGTTAAAAACTAAAACTAAATACTCCATCTAGAATTAAACATCAAGAAGTGTTGAGTCTTTTTAACTTACTTAACACTGATTAAGAAGAAATCAGGTGAATTATTTGGAGCATGAAAACATTATTTTAAGTCCTAAAGATCGACTGAGAGTAACAACTAATGCTGTGGAAATATATTATTAGTTTTATTATCCTGTGAACAGTTTATTCCATCACCGTCAGTGTGTTGTTGTTGTTGACTGCTCACCATCACAGCCTCGGCTTTTATTTGAGACTGCAGTTACTTTAAAATCATTATTCATTATAAAACATTTAATCTTTAAAATGTCAACAAACTGATGAAAACTGTCGATCAGTGTTTCGTCCTCAAATGCCAGAAAATATTTACATTCATGAAGCCGGAGTAACAGAATGTGGACCAACCAATAAATCTGTTATCAAAGGAGTTGCCGATACATCGATTAATCGTTCGATCCTTCTCCTCCCTCAGCGATGCAGACGAGAAGCGCTCCGACAGCCAGCCGTCTCTCTGCGGGGAGAGCAAGCTGGGCAGCGACGACTCTCTGGCCGAGTACGGAGACAGCGTGGACATCCAGTTCAACGAGGACGGATCGTTCATCGGCCAGTACAGCGGCCGGGGGCCCGTTCCCCACGGCAACGAGAGCTCCGGCCCCGCCTCCCCCGTCAACCCGGTCCCGCCTCCGCCCATCGCTCCGTCCATGTCGAGCATCCTGAACCGACCCAGCTAGACACACACACACATTCATTCATTACAAAGAAACACACACACACACACACACACACACACTGAAAAAAGGGACAGACCACTCCTGAATCCACTGCCTGTAATGTTATAGTGCAAGAACACACACACACACACACACACACACACACACAGTCTCAGTACATTCCACAGGTTTATGCAGTGAAGCTGTTTACAGGATGTCTCGCCTTTTCTACGAGTTTACACACACACACACACACACACACACACACACACACACCTACGAGCAAACACATGACCCTTCACTCTTCTTATCAGAAAGAAAGACAGAAGGACGTGGAGGACGGGAGACGGTCGCACCAGCTGTTTGTTTTTAGAACTCAAAGTGACTCCTGCGTCACCGGTCGGCATTTTCCCGGGAGATTTGGCGTACGGAGGCCGACAGAATGACACAATGCCGTCTAAACATTCGTCATTATTACATTGTGTCAGCATTTACTTCACGACGATAAGTTAAAAGCTTGTTTAATCTGTGGATCAATAAATTAAACTGGGTGCCACCAAACATGTGAGCAGTTACGTAGAGATGAGTTGTTATGCCGTTTTTCCACCGACAGTACCAGCTCGCCTCGCCTCGACTCAGCTCGCCTTTTTTGCGTTCCCATTACTGAAATCTGGTACCTGGTACCTGCTAAAGTGGAGCTTTTTTAGTATCACCTCCGTATAAGTTCCAACCGAGCTGAGCTGATGCTTCTGTGTGACGTAAGCTGGCAGCCGGCCACTGATTGGACAGAGAGCGACGCCACTTGACGACTCATGACGAGCGCGACGTCCGAGCCTGACACCCGCTACCTTTAAAAACTAGCATCTGCGTTCAGTCAACATAGCGATTACATGGAAGGAACAACGCGCAGGAACACGGCGTGGACCGTGGCAGAGGTGGAGACGCTCCTGAGTGTTGTCGCTGAAGACGCATCCAGAACGAGCTCGATGGTGCGACAGGAAATGAAAAGGTGGACGTGTTTTGCGTCGCCCACAGCTAGCCCTGTTTATGTGTCGCGTGGAGAAGTACGTCACTGATGACGACCCGCCCACGTTGATGACGACCCGCCCACGTTGATGACGACCCGCCCACGTTGATGACGACCCGCCCACGTTGATGACGACCCGCCCACGTTGATGACGACCCGCCCACGTTGAAGACGACCCGCCCACGTTGAAGAGATACTAATTCTAGATGGAAACGCGTCTGAAACCAAACCAAGTAGAGCCACGCTGAGCTGAGCCGAGGCGAGCTGGTACTGTCGGTGGAAAACAGCATTACTCTCACCGACTCTATAAGAATAAAAACACAACGTACGGTGACGATGATGAGGATCTTTCTTCATGTTTACATTTTGATTGGACACGTTACTGAAGACTTTGCTCTCTTTCACCCAGTTTCATGCTCGCTGGTAGCGAGTTCCTCCTCGGTCTGACTCGTTTACATTTCCATTCCAGCAGGGCGACCAGCATCAAGGCGTGTTAAAGTGATGCTGCGCTTGTGTTGAGTCGTGGTCGACGGAGTGGCTCTCCAGACGAAGCTCTGCTAATTCATTACGTAGTTATATAAAAAAAAGCTTTTCTTATGAACGGCAAGATCAGGAAATGTTGGGTTTTCACCAGCAGCAACTGAACACGACTCCTGAAACAGGCGAAACTGAACCGAGCGATGAAACAGACAAAGGTCGTGTCGTGTAACAGAAACACAGGGAGGGATTTACAAACAGCTGGTGCGACCCCGTCCACGAGAGGAAGACGATGGCTGATGTGATGAAGAGTGAGTCACTTCATCCTGTACAAACATTTACGTCTCATTAACACATTTAAAGTCGTATTCATTGTTTTTTTTTACATGTATCTGAACATCACCACTCTCAGTTCCACTTTCTGTGCGTCACCGTCACCGTCACCACTCTGTGTCTTCGTTTACGGCCGTTTGCGAGCTATTTATTTGTGTCTGTGTGCATGCGTCTGGGAATGATCCGGCTATTTATTGATGTGTGCGTGGCTGTCAGACCTGAGATGCACGGCCCCTCCCCGAGGCATTTAGTTCATATTATTATAGCGTGCGAGTTTGAAGAGCGACTGTTTCTTTGCGTGACTGCGTGCGTGATTGTCCGTGCTCGCCATCCCTGCCCTGTAACCTGCAGCGATGGGAGATCTGTTGCCTTAAGAGAGTCCAGTTGAGCCTCCTCTCCTCCCTCTTTCCATCCATCCATCCATCCATCCGTCCATCATGTCGTCCATTTCTCCTCACACGCATTCCTTTCTCCATCTTCGTCCTCCTGTTCGCTCTGCAGGTAAAAATGCAGGATGAGGATAGTACGGTGGCCCGGAGAGCTCACAGCACTGCAGAACATGTCTTATTTATTACCCTAACACTCTAAGTTGCAAAACAAAATATATCTACAATCATGCAGTCAGAATATGTGTGACCAGCCGACCACATCGTGCATTCACAGCCTCAAACATTTGACCTAAACGTAAACATTTCAGCCTCCTAAATATAAAGTCGTGGTTGCTGTCGGTGGACTCAGGAAGCAAACTTCTATTCCTGAGCGTCCTCTTGGTCAGTGCACGCTCTGTGGACGCTTTCAAGTAATTATATCAAACATTTGTCACATTTCTGAGAAGAAAGGTTATATTGAGCTAATTATCTTTGTGTTTTGTACTTCAATGCCAAATTTCAGCCTCCTCGGACCAAAACTGTGGCCGAACCGAACCAAACGTCGGGTACATTTAGTGGAGCTGCCGTCCGACAGAGCGACCTGTAGAGCTGCGAGAAATCTCTACAAAATATACGTCACTCGCTCGTACTGAACACCAAGCGTGTCATCGTCACTGTGCGTCTTTCTTCTTAATACAGGGCTAATTGCACTCCGGCGCCGTGCCGGATCTCCGCGTACGGCGTAACTGCGAATAATAAAAAAGAAATCGGGTTTGCCCAGAGATCTAACATACAGTTCTCTGGGTCTCACAGAGGCGCAACTTTCAGTCAATCACACTGAGGACAGGTCTACTAGCCAATCAGAAATACGGTGGGGGCGGGCCTTGGCCAAACAGATTGATCCAGAGAGCAGTCGCTCCACGTGCTGTTGACGCACCGTAGTGTCAGGATGGACCGCAGATTCATGAAGCCAGGGGAAGACACTAAAGATGTCGACAAAGGCATTCAGAACAAATGGCGCTGGGCTTGGCTAGAAGAGGTGGGTAGCGATGGAAAGCTCTTTGGGAGGCGGTGCCAAAAGCTCCGACAACCAGGTGCATGCTTCTGCACGTTGTGCGCAAGGAGGCTAATGTGTGGAACTAGCGGGAAAAAGTGCTGTCACGGCACGAATCACGAACACTGTCATAAAGCAGCTGTGGTAGCTTTGCCCATAGATGAGCTCTGAGATTGACTGCAGGTGATACGTCTTGTAGGTACGGGGGATGACGTCATAGGAAAAAGTTCCGGCTCAGGATTTTTTTTTGCAATCACCCCTGTAATTATCTTTGTGTTTTATACTTCAATGCCAAATTTCAGCCTCCTCGGACCAAAACTGTGGCCGAACCGAACCAAACGTCGGGTACATTTTGTGGAGCAGCCGACCGACAGAGCTGCGAGAAATCTCTACAAAATATACGTCATCTTTCTTCTTAAAGCTGCACGCGCTATAGTTTCCTTCACCTGGGTTGCAGTTTCTGAGCGCTCCGGGCCACCGTAGAGTGCGAGGACAGACCGAAAAGACACTCCCACACACACACACACACACACACTCTCTCACACATACACCATGCACACACCTGATGCATTAAATATGTGGGAAGCGGTCCTCTGTAGCAAAAACCATATAGGACCCTCTGAAGGATGGAGGGAGGAGGAGGAGGAGGAGGAGGAGGAGGAGGAGGAGGACAGAAATAGAGAATCTGACGTATCGTTCTCTGAATGTAAATAGAACCTTGAGATTGTCATTTTTTTATTTCCATTGCTTCTTTTATAAGATGATCAAATTGTAAGTTTTTTTATTACGCTGTGTTTGAGTTCGTGCTGCCGACCCGCTGCAGCCTTTGTACCATACGACAAACCCCACCCGACCCCACCCGACCCGACACCATCGTCTCCTCTTAGGTTTGTCGATTAGTAGCCCAGAGACATTTAGAGAAGACTAGAATCATAGCGAGAACATCCACCCCTCCCTCCCCTTCATCGAGTTTCCTTTATAGTGCTTAGAGATGCAGCAGATGATATTGATTATGAAGAAGTCACGTCATAAATGTTCACGTTTATACCGAACGCCAGGGCGGTGCTGTTTTAACGGGCGGAGCGATACTGGAAATCAATCTTAATACTTAAGAGGGTTTATTTTTGTGGCTTCACTGCGTCGGACAAACTCGGTCTGACGGGTGACGTGAAGCAGGGACTTCCCGAGTGTTTGGACCCAGAGCTGACGTTTGTTTCTTAATGTTTGTTGGAGCAGAGAGGAACCGGAGAGACGAGCCTGCAGAGTCACGTCACACACCGAGCAGAGAGCGTCATCGCGCTGTTTTTATTTTTATTATCGTTTTAAATCGAAGGCAAATGACTAAAACCAACCGTGTGTCTCAGCTCCAAACCCATCAGCTGTTACTGAGGACACAAATATATAGTTTCACTTTAAAACAGCTCCTCATTGCCGGTTTTTATCAAATTGTCGGGGACTATTTTCAGCGGCGGATTAATCCACGTCAGGAGCTCTAGTGAGTATCTGTGGCAGCAGGACGGTGTGTGTGAGAGAGGAAGAAGACGTTGATTGTTAGTCCATACGTTAATCTGTTTGTGGAGATCAACCTTACAGACGTCTGGAGAGAAAAAGAAAAGCTTTCTTACAGTTTTACATGTTTGTAGAAACCACAGCCGTCATCTCAGCGACTACTGTCCACAACGAACCACCTGAACAATAAAAACAGCCGAATATCAATTTATTTTGTGCTGTTACATTTCCAGTAACTCTAACGTAACAAGTTACCCAACGCTGGTTTGCAAAAAGCTCCGTGTACGCGTCACACTGACACACCTGGCTGCCGACAAAGAGACACCTGACCACGACGACTGTCCTCCTCCACTCATCTCTCAGTGTAACGATCCACAGTCCAACGTGTTGCCTTGTTAAACGTCTCGCAGGTCTCGGCCCGGTTCTGGTCTTCCTCTCTGCTCCTGATGCTGACTGTCCAGCTGTCTGTCTGTCTGTCTGTCTGTCTGTCTGTCTCTGTCGCAGCCTTCTTTTATACATATAAACACGTTGGGAAAAAACACAAAAACTAGTAAAAAAAAAAAAAAAAGACAAAAAACTTTAGTTATAAATAATAATAATAATAATACTGCTAATGATAACAACAACAACAACAACAGTGCTATTATCAGTTATGATGACGCGGTCAGTATTGTCATCAGTAGCAGTGATGTCATCAGTATCACAGGATCGAGCCGGTGGGGGAGGGGGGGGGTACTGCAATATAAAGGTGTGCTGATGTTGTACCTGCTTGTTGCATCGTGCTGCACTGTAGCTGACGAACTAACCCCGACTGTCAACTAATAAATAAACATGGACTACGCATATCCTGAACAGACCTGAGAGAGTGTCTTTCTTCTGTGTGTGTGTGTGTGTGTGTGTGTGTGTGTGGACGCTTGTGTGATGATGTTCTGGCCGATCTTCAGATCCGTTAAAGACACACTGTGGAATTATTTCTCCCATCTGGTGGTTAAATGTTATTCTGCATCCAAACGAATGCTGCTCTCTAGCGCCTCACGTTTTCAAACGTGCGTTGCAGCCTGTTGGAACTACGGCAGGCGGGATGTGTCAAGATTCAAGAAGCTGTGACAGCAACATGTCTTCAAACAGCACTTCATCAAGTTTAGTTTCGGGTGATGAGGTACGTTGTTTCAAACAGACTTCAAACTGCAGCTGACGAGCGCGTCTGGCTAAGCTCCTTCTCCGTTCCACAGTCACGCTGGCTCTGGGTGAAAACGCCTTTAGCCTTATCTGTACCACGTAGAGCTTTTTGTCCCTCTCACCAGTTCATCGTTTTTTATAGAGCGGAAGGACATGGAAGCCTCCGTAGAGCTCGCCCGTCCTATGGAAATACAGAGAAGTGATTCTTCCCTCAGGAGGAGAAGTGAGATTGTTGGCAGAGATCATTTTACACCAATGAGGACTTATTTATGAATGAAGACGCTGATTTGAGGTAATAAATTACTTAAAACACGACACAGTGGACCTTTAAGTACAGTTTGAGTGTTGGAAATACGGAGGACTGAAACTGCCAAAGTCAAAAATGAATACAGAAATAAATATATGACTCGATAAATTACCTCATATGCTGGTTCATGGCAAAAAAATGAATTTGATATTTCTGTTTTAAAGATTAAAGTAAGTAACATAAAGAAAGAAAAACAAACAAGGGGAAGGTAAATATTACCGAAATAAAGTTTTGGAGAAGAAATTCAAACTCAGAATTTTAATATTTACAATATTAATGAGGTCATAAAACAAACCTTGTTTTCCATCAGTGAGTAAACAAGCTGTTCTCAGAGGAGAATAAGGTCCCAGAACACTGTTTGAAGCTAGAGAGATGGCAGGGTCCGCCACATATAAACAAAGTAAAAGGTCAGTTTGTTTATTTAGTTTGTTTAGATTAACATTAACATTTCTTCACCCAAAAACTACAGAATGCTCCTTTAAATGGATTTTAAAATGAATGAGTTTATAAACAAATGGAAAGTTGAATGGGAAAGAAAATAAAGAGCAGAATCTATACGGAGGTAAATAAATACAGAAGGAAACTGAAACGGGTTTTGACGCGGCCTTTAAGATCTTGGAATGTCGTCTTGAGAACGAGGAAGTCGTCTTTATCGGTCGAGTCATCGGCCGCCTGCGTCGACACGCTCGTCTGAAAGATCCTGAGATGATCGATGGAAAATAACAAAGTTATGATTCACAAACTTGTTTCCAGTTTCCTTGTTGTAACCTTTGTTGAGGTCACAAAATATTTTTGGAGTCACTGGTTTAAACTCTGAATATCTGTTGTTAATCTGAAACGTAAATCGCAGATAAATTCAATATTTCCCTTTTGAACTATCGCGAGGCAGAAGTGTACGTGGAAATATTCAAAACCAGCTGACAGGTGCTTCGTCATCGCAGCTTCACACAGCTCTGAACATTAATCTGACGACGGCCTCGGTCTGAAAGAAACACCAGCCCCTTTCAGATAGAAAAGGTGGCACATGTGCAGCAAGGTAAAGGCTGCAATGTGCCTCCTTGTCTGTCTAAAAGGGAGGTGTAATATTCCTCCTTTTCCAAACAGCCTCCACTTTTCCTCCTCTGGTAGGCGTCAACATGTGACGTGACGTGAAGCAGGAAGTTGGGCGTGAAGAGAAGCAGGGCAGTTTCTGCTTTTCTCCCAGAATCCTCTTCCCGTTTAACATTGGGGCTTATGGGGCAGTTGCTGGAGTTTGTGTCGGTTAGACGCAGATAATTCAAAAACCGTACATCCTCCCGATAAAGTGGACACGTTGCCAGACAGAAGACAAGTGTGGCTACGTTCTTGGAAAATATCACTATTGTAGTGTGAAATCTGTGGCTAGGATCGTCATCTAAAGAAACATTTTCGGAGAGTTTTTTTCAGGCTCCCCCACTCTGCCAGTTGGTGCTGCGCGAACATTCCGCAATACACACTCATTGAAAATCCTGAATTTTTCTGAATTTTTCGAAATCACTCACGATCAATTAAGGGTCACCGTTCAAAAACTAAACATTGTAGAAAGAAAGTTCAAATACAACTCAAATAGATGAGACTTGTGCCTACATTTTAAAGTTTGAATGGTGTCTCTAGGTCAAAGTCTGCCAGAGCAGGAGATGTTTGAAAAACGTTGATGATTTTGCGACTTTTTTGACCCCGTCCCATTCATTCCTTATGGGACGATTTTTCGCAGTTGTTCTTCAAAATAAGAGCTTTTCATTGCACCCCATCGGAGTTTAGAACTGGGTTCTTAGCGGGGGGCTTTTAATTTGAAAGTAGCGACCGCTATTAGCTCGCCGCTACAACAACAAGCGGACAACCAAGACAGCTACAGAGAGCGAGGAGACGCTAGCATCTCCCGGATCTCAGCGGCTTTCCAGCTGCTCATCTTGGTGGATGAAGTGACGAACTGACTGCTGTGATCAGCTGTTTCCTGGTTTTAAAACTCCCGGCTGTGGGTGCGCAGCAGTGCACGTCATCCACACCTCCGCCCATCTCAGCATTTGCCACCACATTGCCGCCTCGGATTTACACAGCAATGGAGCCCCCCGGCCCTCAGACGGTCTCAGGACGCCCCTGCTCATCACTCCTCTGAACTGAATGTACTTTTTCACCGCTGTGGATATGAGAGTATCTGTGCTAACACACACACACACACAGACACTCAGCCTCAGCAGGACGCTCAGAGGACACTGAGGCGTGGCGGCGCGTGATGGGAACAATTGTTTGCAGGACTGAACCGCAGCTGTTTCTTGTCACACAGGATCTGAAGAGGAAACAGAGGAGTGTCGCTAACGAGGGGTTAAACCTGGAGGACTAGTTCCCCTGTGTGTGTGTGTGTGTGTGTGTGTGTGTGTGTCCGCAGGAATACTAAACCGGAGGCAGCAGCACACTGAGGAGCTGCGGGACTCTGACGGGCTGCAACTTGTCTGTAAACCGAGCGGCCACCGAGCAGAGGCACGCGGACACACACACACACACACACACTCTGCACATGCTACATGCACGCACACGCATCCGTAACACACGCACGCACGCACGCGCTCCGCCAGGAATAGATTTCGGAGGATGAACGGAGCGACGGTTACGCAAGACGGAGCCGAGCCGCCGCAGGGGGGCGCGGGGAGGACGCTCCGGTTCCAGCGGCCGCACGGTGAGTGATGGCGCACACACACACACACACACACACACACACACACACACACACACACACTGCTGACACGTCCATATGCAACGCAAACATTCCCACTTCCTCTTTCATTTGGTGAAGTGTGTGTGAGGGAGACTGTTTTGCGCGTGCGCGACCTCGTGACCCAAGCTGCTGATCATTCTCATTGATTCATGCGCTGATGGTTATCATCAGATCATCAGCCACACACACACACACACACACACTTGCAGCATTATGTAAGGTCCCTGTGTGTGTGTGTGCTGTGGGACACCATGTGCTGCCCGTGTCCCCCGGCAGCAGCCCGCAGAGGGGGCGTGCTGAGCGGCGGTGTTGGGTGTCCTCGCCCCGGTCAGGCAGCCGGTCCGGTCCGGTCCGGTCCGGGCGGCGGGTCGCTGCGGGCTGAAGGACGCTCTGCGGGGCTGACAGGCGTTTATTTTGGGATGGGGGTCGGACAGAGGGAGGGGAGGAGGGGGGGCGCTGTAGACCCACGTGGCTTCTTCTTCTCCTGCTCGGTCTCCGCGTGAAGAAACAAATGGAGTCCAAGAAGCTGAACGGGCCGGCGGTGCGGCGGCTGCGGCGCGTGCGGTGCGACAGCACAGGTGAGGTTCGAGTCTAGAGAGCAGAGGGATGATTTACCTGCACACACACACACACACACACACACACACTTGCATGAAGTGGTGCATGAAATTGTATGTGAAATGTACTGAACTTAAAGGATCATTGTGTAGTTTTGGGGAAGAAACGTTAATCATAATTTTTTAATGTCTAAATAAACAAACTCAAATATCAAACATTAAAAACTGTATTTTAAATATATAATTGTTCTAATTAAAGAGCTGTGCAGTGTTCAGAGACAAACAGGATCAACACAACAGTTACATATTGGATATTGGCTCAGGGCTGTTTCCAGTCTGTGGATTTGTTGTGTTGTGTAAATCTGATGTCATTAAAGTTTCCAGCTCATTTAAAACAATACAACATAATGACAGGACATATAAAGAAACAGAGGGAACATCAGCTCAGTAAAGCTCCTGCTGTACATTCATAACACATTTAAAGGGATCAGCTTGTCTCCGTTTAAAAGTTTCTACAGGTTCATTTGTGAGCTGCAGAATATTTTAGATTCAGTCTCAGCCCACGTTTATACACAGCAGGGTATTTAGAGAAACGAATATTTCCCCCCTCCGTTTTCAAAAATAACATCGTGCACACAACATCGTTTTCAAAAAAGTTCTCATTTCCATCAACCTGCATAAAACGCCGTCGAGCGCCATTCTAACTCTGCCAAACCTCTGGGCGGCAGTGTAGGGAGAAGGATAAAGCCATGCAAGCCAATCAGAATCCTCAGAATCAACAACAATGAATAACACGAGCGACTTCCTGTTCCTTTCAAAACAACGCTCACATGACGTTAAGCATTTTCTGGCGCATAGCCTAATGAGCGTGAGAAGCTAAAACCCCGTTTCTCCCAGCTGACACGACAACACATAACCGGAGTTTTTAGAAATAATCGTTTTCTGTGATAAAAACGGGGTTTTCATGTAAATGAGAGGCCAAACCGCCTGGAAATATCTGCGTTTTCCCTTCGTGTAAACGGGGCTTTAGTCTGTCGACGTCCTGTGGTGCCATCTTAGTTTGTAGTTAAAGGAGCAGTCTGTAGTTCAGGTGAAGAAATGTTAATCAGAAGAAGTTAATTTCTGCACTGCACACAGATCTTTGTCATTTAAAATAGTCTCACTGGAGGTTTTATGGTAAAAAATCTGCAAAATACACACATTTCTCCCAAATACAGAGCAGATAATCGAGCTGGAAGTCGCCTTCTGTCACGCCAGCGTCAAAAAGTGAGTTATAAATGTCAGCAGCTCCGTAGATTTGTAGTTTTTTTGCCTAAACAAACTAAATAATCAAACTCTCTTTGTTTGTCATGTCTGGACAAACTGAACAAACAAACTGACCTTAAAGGACAACACAGTTTATACTGTGTTACTTTGTTTACATGTGGCGGACCCTGCCACCTCTCTAGCTTCAAGTGTCTTTTTTGGGAGTATTTCTACTTTTTACTCCTTGACATCTTGCGGAGGCAGTTATCCGGTCTGCTCACAGACTCATCACAGTCGCCTCCGGGACGTCAGACATGTTTTGATATTTACAGTTTAACGTCTGGATGATTTTAGATCGGTGCTTTTCCAAACCGGACCACAACAACCGACAAGAGAGGCGTCTCCAAGCAGCTGACCGTGCTGCGGCTAACATGAGCTAGCTGATAAAAACCTAAAACTGTGTTGTTCAGGAGAAGAAATTCATACTCAGTATTTTGATATTTATTACATTTATCAGACGCTTTTGTCCAAAGCGACGTACAGTAATTCGTACATACATTCACACTCTGATGGTTCAGCACATCAGGAGCAGTTTGGTGTTCAGTATCTCGCCCACGGTCACTTCGACATGCAAACCAGGGGAAATCGAACCAGCGACCTTCTGATAATAAGACACTGACTCTATCCCTCAGCCACAGCTGCGCCTCTGTGGCTGTGGCTACAGAGGTGGCAGGGTCCGCCACATATACACAAAGTAAAACAGTAAAAAGCCTAATTTTTACTACTGCGTAAAGTGCTGTACGTAAGTCGCGGAGAGCCCTCTACGTAGTCGGAGAGCCTCTCCGTCGTCTCCGGCGGCACGAAAAATCCGTCACTCCGTCAAGCGACAACGGAGACGGCAAGGGCTACGATTGGAAATTGCATTGCGTATCCGGCACCACGTTGGAGAACTATGAGGGCTCGAGGGGTCTCCGTGGTTACGCAGTTGGATAGCACATTACGCAGTTGCAGAAGTGTCACGCTGCCTTAAGTTGTGTCGTCCTTTAAGCTCAGTTTGTTTATTCAGTCATGAAAACAAAGAGTTTGTTTATCTAGTTTGTTTAGGCAGAAAATAATCAACCAATGAACATCTTTCTCTGCTCATTAACATTTCTTCACCAAAACTACAGACTGCTCCTTTAAAATCTAATCTCCTGTTCTTAACCTTCTGTTGTTTTACTCACTGAACTGTGAGATTCCCAGCGTTACAGTCAGATTATTATCGGGGGGGCGTGTTGTGACTTTTATTGTTCAATGATGGCGGAGAGCCGACAGGAAGTGAAGCTAACGAGCTCCCCGACCGGATTCAAACCCGAGACCTCACAGCTCAGGTTCTGGTCCCAGCTACTGCAGTTTTTATAGAAAAGGTTTTCACGTTTTGCCGTCTGCTCCGGTGTACGAGCTCCAAACAGTTAGACTGTCAGGTGGTGAGAATTAGCATCACCTGGCTAGTTAGCAGGAAGCTAACCAGCTCGGTCAGTGGAAGTCTCCAGTGCGCACAGCGTGGACGATTTGGGAATCGTCACATGCAAGAAGTCGAGCTTTTTTTGGCCATCGAGCAGCTTCCATAGGAATGAACGGGGATGATCCGGGTCAATGAAACGTCTTCGCTTTTCTCTGAAGTTCAATTTCACTCCCTGCTTTGTCAGCAGTCGTCTGTCTCGCCGCCTGCAGACGTTTCTCAAGTTATCCGCCTGTTTTAGTATCGGATCAGTCGACCGGACCGAGTTCTGAAAACAAGGCTTTTAAATATGATCAGCTAAAAGTGAAGTGTGTGTACTCATCATGCACATTGATTACCTCTGTGTAAAAGCATTTGCTTACATGTTGATGATGCATAAACATGTAAGCAACACACACACACACACACACACACACACACACACACACACACACATTTTATTAGTCATGTGATAAACCATAATACAGCTGCTCTGCAGGGTTCTTCCTGCTTTGTCACGTGACACCACTTCCTGTTTGCCGGGGCAAAGTTTAGAGTCGTGCTCTGTGATTGGTCGATGCCCCTCACTCTGGGCTTTACTGGGACAGTCAACGTGAGTGACAGGTGCCCCGGCCAATCAGAGACAGTCCATCCTCTGCAGAGCCTCATGGCCCACTCGGAGCTCCTCCCCCTCTGACATGGTGTGAGGAAAGTTCAAAATCTGAACGCTCACCTGGAGAGAGCGCCTTCGTACATCAGCCTCCTGTTGAACACACACACACACACACTCACACACACTCACAGAGCAGAGGGACACACACACTCAGCTGGCTGCTGCAGCCATGTCAGGAACACAAAGGAAGCTCACTCAGAACCCTCTGGAGAAGACCTGGGTCCCATGGATGAATAGCCGGCTGAGCAGGCGCCGAGGCTGTGAGTACACACACACACATGCAGACACACACACACATGCAGACACACACATGCAGACACACACATGCAGACACACACATGCAGACACACACATGGATGCCACACTGTCGTGGCGTCTTCGGCTCAACAAGTTCATACTTGTGCATTAAAGGAAAAAGCCGTCACACAGCTCTGAGGAGCAGACGGTTTCTCTTATGTAACTGTTGGCTCGTGTTTTTGGGATCACAGCTCGGAGTCTCTCTGTGACGGACCGGACGGCCGTTCACCCCGAAGGGTCACGACGAGAGCGCGTGTTCCCTCGTGTGCTCGACGAGCTGATAACTTCAAATCATCAGGTGCCGGTTTTGATGTTCTCTGTTCGCCAGATGAGACGACGTGAAAGTGCTTCAGACTAAAGGCTGCAACTAATCATCATCATCTGTAACGATTAACAGATGTGTCGTCGTTCTCGTGGCTGTGGACTGATGTGATTTTATGTGACATCATTAGATTATTAATACAGATGAAGCTGCTCGAAGGGAAGTCGGTTTAGATCAGTGGTTCCTTCCAACACTCAAGAACCGTCTATTAACATGACTATCAAGAAGGAAACTAACCTGAGAGGCCGAGCTCAGAAGGATCGAGTGTTGGATGTCAACTCTGAATACTTGAAACGGTTTCAAAACCAATTTTTCAAAAGTATCTGCACAACTGACGAGCTTCACTTTCTCCCTCAGCGAAATGACAAACGCACCACTTTAAAATCTAAAGAGAAAGAAACAAATGTTCTGCGATGAGCCGAGAAAAGACAAGTCACGTCTCGTCGTCATCTAATAAAAATCAAAATGCCAACTTTGGATTTTTTTTCCAAATCAAAGTTGTAGTCTGTCGTCACGCAGACCAACATGGCCGCCACCCCGGCACACGGAAAGTGTTTAAAACAGGTGAAAAAAAATCATCAGAAATAAGAATAAATGTCCCATGTTGGTCCACCAGAACGGCCATTTTGGATCTCTTTCTCTTTTAGCTCATGTTCAGGTCATCGCTGACCGAAAACATGTGCACGCATACTTAAGAGGTGCTGCTAGGACAAGGCTAGCAGATTCCCTCTTTTTTACATGGTTGTGCTAAGCTAAGCTAAGCTAAGCTAACCTGCTGCTGGCTGTAGCTTCATATTAAAGGTTCGAGTGGTTTTGATCTGATTATCAAGATCAACATGTGTCAGAAATGTTGGACTGTTCCTTTAAGTTTTGCCAAACCTCAAAGGATTTAACACTGTGTGTGTGTGTGTGTGTGTGTGTGTGTGTGTGTGTGTGTGTGTGTGTGCGCTGCAGCGTCGGTGCCTCAGTTCACCAACTCCCCGACCATGATCGTGATGGTGGGGCTGCCGGCCAGAGGGAAGACCTACATCTCCAAGAAGCTCACCAGATACCTGAACTGGATCGGCGTCACCACTAAAGGTATCACACGACCCGACCGTGCAGGATCACAGCGAGACGCACGCCGACACGTGATCACAGATAACAACACAGACAACAATCGCTGACTCGTCTGTGAGAATCTTTATTTAGTCACTTGAATAAACAGAACTTGAAAATGTTGAGTTCAGGGCAAGAAAGTGCAAATATTTGTTTTGTAGGTCAACATCTGGAAGTGTTTTCTCATGAAAATGCATAAACAGCTGCAGGAAACTTCTTCTGTAGTATTTGTTTGACAGAAGGCGACTTCCAGCTCGATTATTTACTGCAGAAACAGGTTTTTTTTGCAGATTTTCACCTTTTAAACCTTTTTAAGATGATTTCAAATGACGGAGACAAAAGGACGTTTGAGTTCAGTGGTGATTTTTTAAAAACAGAATTAGAAGAAACTGAGTTGATGAACTGAACATGGAAAGTTTTTCTCTAATTGTGTATTTGTTACGTACAAATATTTACCGTTACACATGAATCAATCGAGCTTTATTTATACAGCACCTCTGAAACAAATGCGTGAAACAAACATGGATTTAGAGAATAATTCACATTATTGCAATAAAATGAATAGTTAGAAAGTAAAAGATAAGTACACGCAGTAAAAATAACTTAAATATTACACATGAAAGATGTTAATGAAATATAATAAAATATATATAAAAAGAATAAAGGGTTTTGAGACAAACAAATTAATATCAGTATAATAGTGTTAAGAATCACTGAGAGCTGTTAAAAGTGATTTATAGATTAATAAATTAAATCTAACTCTAATAAATGGATCTGTGGTCACTGAAGCTGCATCTCCTCCTCTCTTGTGTCGCAGTGTTTAATGTCGGCCAGTACAGACGAGACGCGACGCGTTCCTACAACAGCTTCGAGTTCTTCAGACCCGACAACGCCGAGGCCATGAAGATACGCAAGTACGAGCAGAACAAACACCAGCAGATCTGTTGGAAACGAGTGTGAAGGAGTAACTGTGGTCCGACTCAGACTTTATTAATGTTCGTCTTTCTGTCTCTGTGATCAGAGCCTGTGCTGTCGCCGCCCTGAAGGACGTGTCCGACTACTTCAACAGAGATCTGGGGCAGGTCGTGGTGAGTAAAGACGCCGTCGTCATGAAAAGACTCTGCTCATCTTCAGGTTCATCAGCTGTGTCATGCTGTCCGGTGCTGCAGCTCTGTGGCTTCAAACGCTAAGTTTCAGCTCCTGTCTCTTTAAAGGGATATTCCGGTGTAAGTTTAATCCATGGTCTAACACACCGTGACACCGAGTAAGACTCCCCCTCGAGAGGTCAAGTTAGCTGACCGCTAGCTTAGCTAGTTTTAGCAACCTCAGAAAAGACCGCACGATAACAATACACTGCAGCTTATGTCTCCAACTAGAAACCGCCATCAAAAAGCCACAATTAATGGTGAGAACAGCAGCAAACTTCAGCAACAGTACATGTACAGTCCCAGCACACAGTACGAAGCATCAAACATCTGCTAGCTTTGCTGGATTTGTATTAAAAACACAGCACAACTCACCCTCTCCTCCAGCAGCCTGCCTGTGTGGGGAAGCCCTGACGAGTCGATTACCGAGTGCAGTAGATTTCCACAGCTCAAGGATGAAAATGTCTGATTATTATTCCATGGAACGCTCAGTTCTTATTACTTGAGAGCTGACAGGGAAAAGAACGGAAGTACATGGAGTAATAATCACACATTTTCATCCTTGAGCTGCAGAAATCTACTGCACTCGGTAATCGACTCGTCAGGGCTTCCCCACACAGGCAGGCTGCTGGAGGAGAGGGAGAGTTGTGCTGTGTTTTTAATACAAATCCAGCAAAGCTAGCAGATGTTTGATGCTTCGTACTGTGTGCTGGGACTGTACATGTACTGTTGCTGAAGTTTGCTGCTGTTCTCACCATTAATTGTGGCTTTTTGATGGCGGTTTCTAGTTGGAGACATAAGCTGCAGTGTGTTGTTATCGTGCGGTCTTTTCTGAGGTTGCTAAAACTAGCTAAGCTAGCGGTCAGCTAACTTGACCTCTCGAGGGGGGAGTCTTACTCGGTGTCACGGTGTGTTAGACCATGGATTAAACTTACACCGGAATATCCCTTTAAGCCCCTCCTCCTGAACACCCAGTCGGCTCTGATTGGTCCACTCACACACGCCTGAGCCAGTTCTGCTAACAACAAACAGAGCAGCTGTGCTATCGGCATAAATTATGCAAATGTGTGACGTGGTGACGCGGTGTGATGTCACAGAACTGAAGGCGGGACGACTGACGAGGCGTTCAGGAGCAGTGTTTTCTGCGGGAGAGAGGAGCTTCTGTTAACACTGAGACCTTTTTACATAAGAAGCAGTTTAACACACTGAAGGAAACGAGGAAATGTAAAAGCATAATCTGGCTGTAGTCTGCGACGTGTTTAAAAACTGAGAGACTGACTGTAGTTCAGCTCGTTGATCGTGGTCGCAGTTAAATAGATTGTGATGTTGTGTTTTTGCCGGCGATCTTCCTCCGTAGAAACAGTCAACAGTAGCTGAGCTGCATTATTTCCTGCAGGAATATCACATCAGATGTTCTTTACTGTCGACAGGGGAAATTAATTTCGCTCAGGCAGACAAAACATAAATAACACAACCATAAATACGTAAAGACTGACATCACATTTTATGAGTTTATTGCCAGGTAGGTTTCATATATGAAGAATTTGCCCTGTTGTTTAGTAATAAGTGGAAACAATTATTAACCTAAGCTAACGTAACATAAAACAAACAAATATATGAAAAAATGCATATAAAATATAATTTATCTTGCTGAAAGAGCTGTAGAGTGTTTAAAGACTCTGCACACTTTGCACCGACAAATCTGTTTTGAGGTTTGTGGTCTCGCTCGTACGTTTATTGTCTCAGAAAGAGTCGGTCACTCGTCACATTCGTCTCCGCAGGTTTTTGATGCCACCAACACGACGGCCGAGCGCAGAGAGGTCATCCTCAGCTTCGCCAAAGAGAACGGATACAAGGTTTGTTTTTCTGTTTTACAGATGAAAACCTGGAAAAAAAAAAAAAAATCTGCTACAACTTCTCTCGTTTCTTGTTTCACCTGTGCAGGTTTTCTTTGTGGAGTCGATATGTGACGATCCAGAAATCATCGCTGAGAATATTAAAGTAAGTGTGTGTGTGTGTGTGTGTTTTCCGTGCTCACTGTCGGAGCCGAGCGTCGAGCCAGGAGCTGTTCTGAACCGAAGCCCAGCGTGTTTCTTGTCTCTGATTGGTCGTCCTGCTCGCTGTCGAGTGTGTTGGAAGGATCTGATGTGTCGTTTGTTCCAAAACAGGATATTTGTGCACATATGGAGAACGTTTCTCCTGCTGTCGCCATTTTTATTTATAGCTCAGTCTGGCTCATTTACAGTTCGGTTCAATCAATAGTAATCGTCTGTCTTTATGTGATGTGTCATTTAATTTATTACCTTTTTAAAATATGTGAGGCTGCAAAAAAACAAGTATCTTCAGCTTGATTTTCCTTCATCAGACCCTCACTGGGCAGCTGATGGCATCGTTTTGCAAAAGCTCAGTTCGCTTCATTCACACTGTGGAGGTTTGACCACTGGTGGCGCTGTTGAGCGTTGATGTTGTTTCTGTGAGCGGGTCCAGGTTCGGCTTGTATAACAGAAACGACTTTAAGCTAACAAACACAGCAAACACAACTTTAACACTGAAATCAAACATAATTCAAAGTGACTCCGAGGAACTTTAAGTGTTTATGAAACAGTCAAGGTCACGTTTATTTATAGAGCACCTTATACACAACCAAGGCTGTCCAAAGTGCTTTACATAAATGAATAACAATAAAATCAAAGATAAAATTACAAAGGACAAATACATTGAGGAAATATATGATGTGAGATATACAATACAGAAAACAAAAACAACTTTCTTCTCACACAGGTTCGAAAGTCTGGGAGAAAAAGTGAGTTTTAAGAGAAGGTTTAAAAATGTCCAAAGTCTCTGACGACCAGATCTGCAGCGGTAAACTGTTCCACAGCTTAGAGGACGCCTCTGCAGAAGATCGATCGCCTTTAGTTTTTAGCCTGCCTGCATTCAGGCACATCCAGGTGTGACTCATCTGCAGACCTCAGAGCTCTGGTTGGTCTGTGAACCTGTGTGAGTTCAGCTAAATACGCTGGGGCCAATCCGTTTTAAAATTTTAAAAACAAACATCAGGATCTTAAAATCCTTTCTGAAACGGACCGGAAGCCGGTGCAGAGAGGCAGAACTGTGGATACGTGTTCCCGTTTCTTTGTGCCTGTTGGGCGTCGCAATGAGCGCTGGTCTAAACCTACGTACAATGAGCTGCAATAATCGAGTCTTGAGGAAATGAATAACCTCCTCCAGGTCACTAGGAGAGAGGAAAGGTTTCACCCTGGCCAGTCTGGTGATTATAAACGACCTGTAACAGCAAACGAGGAGCGAGAACTTTTTATATAGTTTATTATTAACGCCTGTGTTCCGGTCCGATCACATATATCACATATAAATCCGTCACCTCATCACGATCCGTCAGCAGGCACTGGTGTCGTACCACTTCTGTCCACAGGGGGCGCTACAATCAACAGAAACTGAAAGCTTCTCGTCGTCACTTTAATGTTTGTTTACAAGAAAACTCCACAGGAAGGCTTTAAGATTCACACAGGCTGGAAACTCTTTAGGACAAGCTGTGTTTCTTTGACAAGAAAAATTGGACAAAGGTCAGAAATGCACGTTACAAAACTGAAAAGCATCGACATGACCTCAGTGTTGAAGTATGTAAGTTGGTATTTCAAGAGTTTCTCAAGACGAATGATTAATTTCTAGAACATTTTCTGGCATCTGTATGATCAGATTCAACTTTAAGTTACATGTCGTAGTCATGTAAAAAGATTTTTGATTATTTTCTTAATCTTTCTTCGACAAAAATATGTTCGATGACATTCTTAAAGACATAAAGAGCACATTTATACTAAATGTGATCAGTTAAGAGCAGCGCTGAGATGGAACATTTTAGGAAAAGCTTGCTATAGTGTGGATATAATCTCAGTCTTGACTAAATAAGTTGGTATTTAAAGAGTAAATCTAGATAAATGTTTCCAAATTCATTTTAGTTTTTCATTGTTTTAAAGACGTTGTTGGCATCTGCATGAACAGATTCAACTGCTAAGTGTCGTCGCCTAAAAAGATTTTAAGATTACGTCTGAATTTGTGACATTCACAAGATGAAAAGAGCAAATTTACAATAAATTTGATCAGTTAAGAGGATCTGTTGAATCCACCGTGGAACAAACCTGACAGATGAAACTAATATAATTAAATAATGAATATCAAAAGTGATGTTGGACGTGAGATGAGGACGTCATCATCATCATCATCCCTCAGACTCTCTCTTTGTCTGAACAGCAAGTGAAGCTGAGCAGCCCCGACTACGTCGACTGCGACAAAGAGGAGGCGGTGGCCGACTTCCTGAAGAGGATCGACTGTTACAAGATGACCTACGTCCCGCTGGACGACAACAAGGACAGGTGACGGGACGATTCCACCAATCACACCCAGTTTCATCTGGGAGTTTTCTGTAACACTCGTGTCTTTTCACAGTGTCTTTTACAATGCTTAAAAACATAATGTTTCCAAAGCTGCTGTGAAGGGAACGTGTTCACAGTGCAATTCATCTGGTTTTGTAATTAATGAATCTAAATGATCGTGTTATATTGACAGCCCTGATAAAAACAAGACAATACTGATATTGTAGAGAGTGAGACTTTTATAAATGTTTTACCTTAAAACACAGAATCCTCCGATATCAACTTCAGCTGGAAAAAAGCTAAAATATCTCAGAAATATAAGAAGCAAAGACACCAGATGAGTTGATCAGAAGTATTGTGTTAACGGCTGAAAACAGTTCCTGACAAATGAAGTCACATTTGTTAGAAGATGATTTTGCCTTTATGAAAATTAATCTATGCATTTATTTGTTTACATTTTTTGTGAGCTGTTAAAGTGTTTGTTTTGTGGGATGTTTAGAAAATAAAGAACACTGGGTTTATGGAACAGAACCACATTTAAGCAATATTACCTTCGAGGGTGTGCTTTAACGTCATTTGACCTCGCTTACGCCGAGGTCCACAAGCAGCACTGACGTCAAATGACGTTAAAGCACACTCTCGAGGGTAATATTGCGATTATACAACTAATACCAACACAAATAAAATGTATACTCAAAATATATCCATGTTGACGGACAATTTGCTCTCAAATTTTAAATGTTTTTGCGAGTGTGCGTCGCGTTTCCATGGAAACACATGGGGTCTGACTAATAACTGAAACAAAACCAGCCCCGTCAGTTACTCTTATGTGTAATGGAACGTAGTTTACCACTACAGCAAGTAGTCCGACCCATAGCAACGACCTAGCAACGGAAAGGATGAGTGAACTCTGAGCTGACGTTCATGTTTTATCACCGTCTCGGCTCAATGTTGTCACAGACTTGGCGGAGTAATACTCTGAGTAATGAGTCAGGCTGCTGTCATGCTGATTTAAGCACGGTCAAAATGTGTTGTTGACCAATCAGATTGCTCGGTCGGAACTACTTGTTGTATAATATACTATATTTTGTCGTGATAATGTTGTTTCTTTGTGCACAAGCTGATTTTCATCCTTCTTCTCGTCCTCGCAGGAATTTGTCGTACATCAAGATCTTCAACGTGGGCAGCAGGTACCTGGTGAACCGGGTCCAGGACCACATCCAGAGCCGGATCGTGTACTACCTCATGAACATCCACGTCACCCCGAGATCCATCTACCTGTGTCGCCACGGGGAGAGCGAGCTCAACCTCATCGGTCGCATCGGGGGAGACTCCGGGCTGTCGTCTCGCGGGGCGAAGGTCAGGAGTGTGTGTGTGTGTGTGTGTGTGTGTGTGTGTGTGTGTGTGTGTGTGTGTACTCATATCCCCTCTCGGTGTGTGTCTGTCAGTTTGCCAGTGCTCTGGGTACGTACCTGCGTGGGCAGTGCATCAGTGACCTGAAGGTCTGGACGAGCCACATGAAGAGGACCATCCAGACCGCCGAGGCTCTGGGAGTCCAGTACGAGCAGTGGAAGGCCCTCAACGAGATCGACGCCGTGAGTGTCGTCATGCTTCTGAGAAAGCTCCAGTCGGAGGAGGAGGAGAGCTGTGTGTTTTAAGACTCTCTGTTGTTGTGTGTCTGCTGCCTCAGGGGGTTTGCGAGGACATGACGTACGAGGAGATCCAGGAGAATTACCCAGAGGAGTTTGCACTGAGGGACCAAGACAAGTATCGCTACCGCTACCCTAAAGGAGAGGTGAGGCAGGAGGGAGTCGCTAACGAGGAAAGGTTTCCAAACCTAACAACGTGTGTTGAATGAACCTCTGTGTGTGTCTGCGTCCCGACAGTCGTACGAAGACCTCGTCCAGCGTCTGGAGCCCGTCATCATGGAGCTGGAGAGGCAGGAGAACGTGTTGGTCATCTGCCACCAGGCCGTCATGAGATGTTTGCTCGCCTACTTCCTGGACAAGAGCGCCGGTGAGAGGAGAGACCAGTCAGCCGTTTTTATTCTGGGCAGTAAGCCGCCAATCTGCCGTCCTTTTGGCGGCTCGCTCCGCAGATTTAGACAGAAGGCGGCAAATTGGTGGTCTGTTTTGTTCCTCCAGTTTTGCCCCTCGGAGGGTAACGTTACACTTATTTGCGCCTCCATTGCTGTGTAAATCCGAGGCGGCAATGTGGTGGCAAATGCTGAGATGGGCGGAGGTGTGGATGACGTGCACTGCTGCGCACCCACAGCCGGGAGTTTTAAAACCAGGAAACAGCTGATCACAGCAGTCAGTTCGTCACTTCATCCACCAAGATGAGCAGCTGGAAAGCCGCTGAGATCCGGGAGATGCTAGCGTCTCCTCGCTCTCTGTAGCTGTCTTGGTTGTCTGCTTGTTGTTGTAGCGGCGAGCTAATAGCGGTCGCTACTTTCAAATTAAAAGCCCCCCGCTAAGAACCCAGTTCTAAACTCCGATGGGGTGCAATGTAAAGCTCTTATTTTGAAGAAAAACTGTGAAAAATGTCCCATAAGGAATGAATGGGACGGGGTCAAAAAAGTCGCAAAATCATCAAGGTTTTTCAAACATCTCCTGCTCTGGCAGACTTTGACCTAGAGACACCATTCAAACTTTAAAATGTAGGCACAAGTCTGATCTATTTGAGTTGTATTTGAACTTTCTTTCTACGATGTTTAGTTTTTGAACGGTGACCCTTAATTGATCGTGAGTGATTTTGAAAAAATTCAGAAAAATTCAGGATTTTCAATGAGTGTGTATTGCGGAATGTTCGCGCAGCACCAACTGGCAGAGTGGGGGAGCCTGAAAAAAACTCTCCGAAAATGTTTCTTTAGATGACGATCCTAGCCACAGATTTCACACTACAATAGTGATATTTTCCAAGAACGTAGCCACACTTGTCTTCTGTCTGGCAACGTGTCCACTTTATCGGGAGGATGTACGGTTTTTGAATTATCTGCGTCTAACCGACACAAACTCCAGCAACTGCCCCATAAGCCCCAATGTTAAACGGGAAGAGGATTCTGGGAGAAAAGCAGAAACTGCCCTGCTTCTCTTCACGCCCAACTTCCTGCTTCACGTCACGTCACATGTTGACGCCTACCAGAGGAGGAAAAGTGGAGGCTGTTTGGAAAAGGAGGAATATTACACCTCCCTTTTAGACAGACAAGGCGGCACATTGCAGCCTTTACCTTGCTGCAGGTGTGGATTAATCCGCTGCTGAAAGTAGTCCCCAACAGAAGTCCTGTTTCCTCCTGGTTGGAACGACAGCGAGCAGATGTTTTAGGAAATAAATCAACTTTTTTTCAAAATGAATTCAAATACATATATATTATATGATAATATAAACTGTGATTAAACAAACTGACTTTTTCTCTGTCGCCGTCGTGGTCGTGGTGTCAGCTGAGCTGCCGTACCTGAAGTGTCCTCTCCACACCGTCCTGAAACTCACCCCGGTCGCCTACGGTCAGTCTCTGCTGAACATTTCTCTCTTCCCACATTAACGTCCTCATCCGTCTACAGATTCTCTCTGATTGTGTTTTCTTTTTCTCTTTCCTCTCTCAGGTTGTAAAGTGGAGTCTGTCTTCCTCAACATCGAAGCTGTCAACACGCACAGAGACAAACCAGAGGTGAATAATGTTTTATTTTTTAAAAACGTGTCGTGTCCCAGTTTTCAGAGAGTTTTATTATTTATTTCCATTTTTTTTTACCTTCACTTCATTATGATTACTTTAGTTACTAGTTACTTCACAGACTTCATGCTGTATCAGATTTTGATAATCAGTCTACTGTAAATATGTGTATCGTTTACTTTTACTTGTGTTTTAGATACTTAAGTACATTTAATTCCAGGAAATTACTTGTGATACTTAAAACACATTTGCTATCAGATACTTAAAGACTTTTACTCGAGTACTTTTCTTATGGGTGACTAACTAAGTAATATTTTAACACCTTATCTTTACTCTTACTGAAGTTTGACCTTTGGATACTTGGTACAAGGCTTCAGCTTAGTATTAACATCAGCTGAACAGAGACAAATCTGTAACAGCGGCTTTGTGTCTTGGTCAGAACGTGGACGTGGACCGAGAGCCGGCGGAGGCGTTGGAGACGGTCCCGGATCACATCTAGAGGAGGACCAGCTGGTGTCCACGTCCACCTGCCCTCATGGAAAGTGGCCTTTAATTTAATTAATCATTGTGTTCATTGTCGTTGTGGTCGTTGTTGTGAAATGGACAAACTTTGTGATATGAGACATTTTTTTTCCTATTGCATTTCCATTGTGAGTGCACTTTATAACGCCGGGCTCAGGCCAGATGTCTGATGTGAAGAAGGAGAAGTTTCCTTTACTGTGAAAAAATGAGCGACTACTGCTGAACGCCGGCCCGACGGACCTCGCTGTGTTTTAACCAACGTTCAGACAGCCAGCCTTTAACTGGAGAACAGTCTCTGACATGTCCACTCTGAGCCGTTTCCCATCATGTAATCTGTAATCATGTCTCCACATTCACACGAGTATACAAACGTTTAGCAGGCAGATGTGATTCTAGAGTCGCTGTGGTTGTGAACTAACCGGTTGACTTTGGTCTAAACGCTGAATGAAGCTAACCTGACTCTCGCCAGATGAATTTGGTTCCGCCTCGCTCCACTCATCCATCTGGGATCGCTCCATTGGAGATGTGTTTCAGAAGGCTGGGCCTTATCAAAAATCCTTGCATATGATTGGATAAACCACTTGTCTGTCGTCTTTACTGACGTGCTACTTCAACCACTCACATCGAAACCAACCTGTGACGTCGATGAGAGCGACGTTCTTTTAACGAACAAATATTGGGTAGATTGGACGACACGGATGAAACAGCAGCATCAATGTTGACGCTTGCTTCCTCGATGCGAGCCGCCATTGTTGTCTGAATCAAAACAGTCGCTTCTCCGCTACGTCACATCTATGAAACTCCCGCCCGGCGGTCCTGATTGGCTCGACCTGAAAATCTGGTGCCGAAATCCCTCCCAACGGGAGCGATCCCAGATGCATCTGGCGAGAGTCAGGTGAGGATGAAGCGGGGCGAACTACAAACCCCACGATCCTTTGAGAGTAAAACTAGAGAGGACATTTGGCACTTTAACTGCCCGACACCACGACGTGCCTCACACAGGTCAAATATACTCGATTACTCTATGCACCGCTCACACACAGACACACACTCGAGGCTGTCGCAGTGTGTGTGTGTGTTTATATGTTTTTACCTGACATGAGTCATTTTAATAAGATACAAGCGGGCATCTGGTGCAATATGTCTGTGTTTTTTTGTTTTTTTTAATCGTGGTAATATTTCACAGGTGACCGTCTGTTTGTTGTTTAGTGTCTCTGTGTTGTGATCACGGTTTTAGGTGAAGATCTGGGGCCTGTATCGTGAAGCGACTTAGTGCGGCTCGCTGAGAATAACTGGTATCATGAAGCCGGACGTCGGTTTTACAGAAACAGTTCCTGATTTAGTGTAAAGAAATCAACCAAAAAACAAGTTTATTATTAACTTCTTTGATGTTATTTAATAATGATGATAAGATTTAATAAGATTAAACTGATACCGAAGAGGAAATTTGGTTGTTTCAGGAGCAAAAGGTGATATTTAGTGTAAAGTGTATATAAACAACCTAACCTATCAACTTAAAGAACAGATGCTGCGATAATAACCACGTATAAATGTACAATAAATAATAATTATCGTGGCTTTGACATGTCCTCAGAGTATCAGAGTAAAAAGTCTCCCTCTGAAGGACATCTGTGGTCAAAGCTAACTGGAGCTCACGTCATATTAATATAATTCAAAGACTATTAAAGTTAAAGGTAGAATCAACAGGATTTGTCCCAGCTGTTCCTGAACGCACCACAAAGACAGCTGATTGTTGAGTCTCATTCCCAGGACGTCACATAGACACATGTTGGGTTGTAAAGCGTCCCGAGCAGCAACAAAGAGAGAAAATCAGAAACTCTCTGCAGATACGAGACACTAACACGCCTTTTCTCCACATTCCAGCCTCCCTCTCTGTCTGTTCACGGCTTCTTACGGCTTTTACGTCCATAATTAATGCATCAAACTAAAGTAACGAGGCTGTTCTGAAGCTGTGAGGAGGAGAAAGTTCAGATGTAGAGAGGAGAAGACAGAGATACTCAAGTAAAGTACAGATACATGAAGAATGCAGTAACAAAGTATTTGTACCTCCCCCCTCTGACCATGCAGAACTTTTAAGGTAATCTTAAGAACTTTAAATTGGATTCTGTATTCGACAGGAAGCCAGTGGAGAGCAGTCGAGGTCAGTGTCCCATCAGATCTTTCAGAGGACCTGATCAACAGTTGAGCAGCAACATTTCGGACCACATGTTAGTGATGAGGCGGATGAAAAGGGAGTTTTAAGACGGTACGAAGTGAAAGCTTGAATTTGAGACACAATGTTTCTCTACTTGGAAAAACCAAGAGAATCAGTTACTGACATGTTGGTCCGGAGCGTACTTGCAAACGTTGAGACCTCAAAATTAAGGAGGAATTGTGAAACCAAAACAGAGTTCTGGGTTTCCAAAGAAATGTTAGATTACAACACTTCAGTCTTGGAAGGTTTTATAGCCCCTTTTCTTCTAAACTACTGAAGAAATTTAATTTTCCTCTCAGGCGTCTGAAATTTGTTTAAATATTACTTCTCTTCTGCATTTCTCTGTTTGTCTCTAACTCACTGAGGGGGACGAGGTGTTGGTGAAAAGTGTGTAAAAATAGTCATAAATCAGGAGTAATAAAGGAGAATTAGGACCTCGGGAGGAAACCATGAAGCCGTCTCACCCACTGATCTCGCTCCGAGCTACAGGCCCCTGGTGTTCGCTTCTCTGTAAAGACGATCCTTCAGTTACTCTTTCTCCTCTGAGGGAGCAATAGAAAACACATTTTTCTCAGGGGATCTTTATTTTCAAAAAAGGGGATGCCAGCACATAATAAACGCACATTTCCTCTCAACGTGACGAGCGTCTCAGCCAGAAAACTAGCATCTAAAGAAGTGAGCCGTCCCTTTAAAAAAAAGAAAGAAAACACACGCTCAGTTCTTATGGTGCGTTTCATTGCAAATCGGAAGTTGTAATTTCCAAGCCGCTATTTCTGAATTCTAATCTGAGAGCGCTCCAGTGCATTTGCTCTGAGAAACAGGTGTTCAACTTCACAGCAGCTGATTTAATAGTTAATGGTACAGATTTCTCCTGTAGTGAGCACAGAAAACGACAACTACAAATTGTATTTACTGCACGTTTCACAAACACAGTAGTTGTTCAGTATGTGTTCATGTCGGTTAACTCGAGCTACGCGGATCTCGCCGGGTTTCCGACTTACACGACTGTTCTGTTGCACTTTTCTGCGTTGGAAGCTCGCTTTTTCCGGGTACAAAGGAACGCACCATAACGACGTCCACGCGGTCAGATCGGGGCTGTTTGGTGTCAGACTGTATCTGAGGTCACCGCTCTTCTCTTCTGTGTGTTCATGTGTCCTGAGCTCTGTCGTACGTAGCCACGATCAGGACTGTCCTCGTGTCTAACAGCTGTGAGCGTGTGGGAGAAACGAATGTAAAGACAATGTCAATCAGTGCAATCAGTGATGTTCAATCTGTTTTAAGAAAACAAACTTTATTTTCTGAACTTGAACAAAAAGAAAGTGTCACCTTAAAGTCCAGGCAATAAAATGAAAATGATACCCGACTGTGTGATGACGTCATTAAAATGTTTAAAAGAGACACTCAGAGTAAACGTATGATTTGTACAATCCAGGATTTTAAATGATGGTTCAGTTTGTTGTACGTTGCTTATTGTAACAGCAGATTTGTGTGACTTCACTCTGAACAAAACAACACATTCAAAAAAGAAAATGATGCCAAAATAAATAAAAATTACAGGGGAAACAGTGATAGTGAGGCGGTTATCTCTGGCTGCTGGTGCCGGGCTGTGTGTTGGAGGCAGGGTGAGCTTCTCTGTACTGCTGGCTCCAACTCTGAGGCTCCAGTCCATGAAGCTGAGAACAGACAACACGTCTTCATTAGGAACAAATAGTCACTTTAACGACTGACTCAAAGTACAACAACAGGTAGGTATAGTCTGTTAGATAGGTCACAACACAGGACTTTAAAAGTTGTCAGATCGTCACAGCTCCTGAAGTCATTCCCATTTAAAGGGATATTCCGGTGTAAGTTTAATCCATGGTCTAACACACCGTGACACCGAGTAAGACTCCCCCTCGAGAGGTCAAGTTAGCTGACCGCTAGCTTAGCTAGTTTTAGCAACCTCAGAAAAGACCGCACGATAACAATACACTGCAGCTTATGTCTCCAACTAGAAACCGCCATCAAAAAGCCACAATTAATGGTGAGAACAGCAGCAAACTTCAGCAACAGTACATGTACAGTCCCAGCACACAGTACGAAGCATCAAACATCTGCTAGCTTTGCTGGATTTGTATTAAAAACACAGCACAACTCACCCTCTCCTCCAGCAGCCTGCCTGTGTGGGGAAGCCCTGACGAGTAGATTACCGAGTGCAGTAGATTTCTGCAGCTCAAGGATGAAAATGTCTGATTATTACTCCATTACTTCCCTTATTTTCCCTGTCAGCTCTCGATAATAAGAACTGAGCGTTCCATGGAGCAATAATCAGACATTTTCATCCTTGAGTTGCGGAAATTTTGTTTTTAATACAAATCCGGCAAAGCTAGCAGATGTTTGATGCTTCGTACTGAGTATAAATTCAAAATGAAATGAAAAAACACACTGCACATGTGCAATTGTATCACGACACTTCCTACTACAGTCCACTATGGGAAAACGCCTGGTTTGCTGTACTCAGGAGTAAATCAGAAACTGTTAGAAGGTCGTTACAGAAGAAGCTGCTGTACGACTTAAATGTTGCTTAGTTGGACTTTACAACTACGGCAAGCCGTTCGAATGTTTGACTGTCCCTCTGGCATCGCTGCCTGAAGTCCGTAATATCTGATGTGTTACATGTTAAAAGTCGGAGCTTATTAGCACTGAATAATCTGAATCTGCAAAGAAACGAGCAGGAAATGGAAACCCTGAAGTAAAATACCTCAATTGTACTTTTACGATAAAGTGATAATCTGCAATAAAAAACATATCGATCGGCCTCTAGCTTAAATCCTGTAGTGTGAACTTGACCAACAACAGACACTTACTTCACCCATGAACTCGAGGATTCTGGCTTTTGACACTTCAATTTCAGCACGTTGTCCCCATCGAAACTCGTGTTCGACCGGCTCTGTGTGAGGGATTCGCACGTACTCCAGGTACCTGCACACACACACATATACACACACATATCAGCACATTGATGAAAGATTTGTTGCCATCAACGTGAGTTAGATAAACATTTAAAACTATATCTATAGCTCATGCTGTAGCTCTCATTCTTGGTGTGAGCAGTCTTTAACACAGAAACAGCTCGACAGTTAGAGGGAACAGGAAAATAAACTGAGTAACTGTTGAATAAAAATCCATCACCTTCCAGCTCATCTACACCTGATCTAACAATCTCTGGACAAAAGAAGGAGTCAACTGAAATGTAAGCCAGTGATCTGAGTGTGGAAATAAAAATGTGTTTACACAATAATTAATGTTAGGAGTCAGGTCTGGTCCAGACCACTCTGCTCTCGTGGTCTGGATTCTCAGTCTCCTGCTGATCTGTGGTGTGGTATAAACCAGAGTCTATGGTCTGACAGACACTGGCTCTGAACACACCAGTACAGTTTCATACAGTGGTCCCAGCAGGGCTTGAACCTGTGACCTTCTGATCACAGATCCGCTGGATTAGGTGGATGAGCTATCACCAGCAGCTAACAGCCATCATCAGTGTTCCCACCTTCAGACGATGGAAGAGGGGGGAGGGCTGCACAATCACTTCATTCTTACCTCTGTCGCACGAACTCGTCTGTGACCACCTTCTTCACGTCACCAAAGTCTTCATGTTTCTTTCTGCGCAGATTTTTCATCGTCAGGATAAACAGAATGAATAAAAAGAACCACAACAATCAAACTCATGAATACGTCGTAAACAAGTCAAAGTTGCCTCACCCGGGGTCAACTCGGAGCTTCTTCAGAGTATTCCAGATGAGGTCTGCAGCACAAAACACAACCACACACAGTTCACACAACATTAATATGGTGAATGGACCAAGTGATGTGCAGTATGTAACTGATGTTCGCTTGAAAAGCCCTCACTCACTTTCTTTGACGACTCCTTCTTTCATGAAAATAACACTCAGGATGACAAACAGCAGACCCATCTTTGGATTAGCAGGGCTGCTGCAACACAAGCACAACAAAGACAAGTCAACAAAATGTGATTCAGTTTCGATTCTCAAAAGCAACAGTTAGATTTGTCTCTCGATTTTAAGCTCTGCTGTTGCTGGACTATTGTTTCTTGATTTGTAAAGATCAACAGGTCGTATAATTTATAACTTACATTTTATGCCATTTTTAACTGTACTTACATTTTCAAATTCTTCTCTAAATCGAGGCTACATGGTCGACACATTTTGAATGCGATAATCTAAATTTTAAACTAATAAAAAAACTGATGAAACAGTGTTAATTACTCACTTGATCGGCGAGGCTCCCTCAGCCGTCTCTAGCTTATTGATCAGTATGTACGTGTGACTTTTGGCGTCGATTTCAACCAGTTTGAGGCCAAATACCTGATTTAAACAGTGGAAAAGAGCAACACTGTGACTGTCTTTAGTCTTAACGTGATATCACTTTAATAAGACGAGGCTTAGCTGCCTCCAGTGTTTCCTCTGATCCTCTCAGACTGAACAAACCTGGTCAAAAGTCTGTGCTGCTCTCTTCATGATCTCAGGGTAGATGTTTCTGTACTCCTTCACCACGTGTTTCACAATGTCTGGAAAGACCATGAGGAGACTTATCATTATATCTTGGTGATACGATTCACCACACGTTCATCAGAGCATTAGACATTCCTAAAGATGTATACAATACAGTCTGACAAAGATGACAACAAAGATTTTCTGACCCACGTCACACAGTGTGACAAGCAATGAACTTGTATAACTGTTCTCACACAATGTATTTACAGTAAATGCAGCTGTACCTGCTCGTCGTACAGGAATTTTCTTTTGGTCTTTCACCAAGAAGTACTGCACTACCTCAGCCGTCTGCAAGACATACAGACAGAGATGTGTTCATCAATTGTTAAAAATAACACTGTCTGGATGTGTGTGTGTGTGTGTGTGTGTGTGTGTGTGTGTGTTACCTTTTGGTCGACCTGTGCAGGTGTGACTTTCTCCAGCCCTCTCTGAACCTGCGACGTACTTGGCTGAGTGAATGTTGTGTCATCATCTTCTTCCTGAGTCATAATCATTCACAGAAAGTAAGACATTTCTATGTGAACACAATGAAAGTCACATATAAAAACAGTTGCAGGTAAATTACTTTTGCAGCGTTGCGGTATGTCACCTGAGGAGAACTCATAATACGAGATTTAACACCTGAGCGGTGTCTAAAGTGGCTCAAGCTTTTAAATCATGGCTAATGAAATAAGCAAATATTAAATCTGTAAAACCCACAAAGTTTATTTCATCAACAAAACAATATTTAAGCAATATTTAACCGTCACTTTACTGACTGATGGTTGAGCATCGTTTTATTAGAAGGCTCCGTTTGCATGCATATGTGACTCAAGTAATTTTGTCCAAGTCTCAAGTAAGTCCCAAGTCCCAGTTTTGTCTTGGGCAAGATCAGATCCCTTCCCCTCCCAACTGTAGTCTTTGTTTGGACTCTGACCTTCTTGCTCCTATATACGTTGCAGCCTTAGCACACAATTGAGGAGCACAAAGAACCTAGAACTGACACTTAAATGTGCTTTCATCTGTCACTGTCATGTCTGTCATTCCGTCACATCTTTGTGCTCTCTCCACTTTGTTTATATTCACGTGACACATCATGACGTATGTGTCGACTCTTCAGCTGCACAGAGGATTGTGGGTGAGAAAAGCAGGCCGGCTTGCACGCTGCAAAATGTGACGGAAATAGTAGAACATCCTGATATTTATGGCATACTGCATTTCACAAACTTTGTAATTTGGTTTTCTGGCACGCTAAATAATATGGTAGTACGGGTGTTGGAAGGCAGGGAAAGTATCTGTACCTGCTTAATGATGCTATCATTAACTGAATTTATATTAGAACTGATAACCAGAGAAATCAATGAAAGACTAATTTATCTCTTAATTTATTCACATCATTGATTTTCGGTCATGTTTAGTTAAAAGTCTTAAGTCTTGGCTTTTCAGTCAAGTAGCTTCTTCTGAGTTGTTGTTTTTTTTTCAATGAGCTGGACTTTTTTGTGGAAAACGCAAATCAGAAACAGAATAACAAACAAAGCAAATTGATTTGATATGTCTTAAATTACGTTTTGAGGATGAAACAATGAATTGAGACTAATAATCATATTGTTCACTCATCACAACAATCTTTAGTTCGAACCATAAAACCTTTTTATGTAACACTTCATATTAAATACATCGGAACACGTGTTTACTGCTGAGAGGCAGCAGGGCTGCAGAAGAGATGGAGTAACGTTACGGATATTTTGTTGATGTATGAGAGACGCACTTACTCTGTTCTGAGTGGAGCTCTGTGTGTTAGACAGCCTTTTTCTCTGCGTCATGGCGACAAGCTGCCTAAAAAACACAAAAAAATATATCCACAGTTAGGTCGCTATGCTTCATATAACAGACACATAAACTACAGCGCAATTAAAACCGCCCGGCGGACACGGAAGTAACGTTTCCACGGCGGACGTTAAAGCTAAAGTAACGTTAGCTAGATAACAACAGCTCTATGGCTAACTAACTCAGCTGTTATAAAAGAAAAGTCGACTCAAACGACATTTAACTTTCACTTCTCAGTCTCAGCTGACTGCAGCGATGCTAACAGAGTATTAATAATCCCGCTCAGTGGAAATACTCACTCACTTCGCCTAAATGCAAACTCCTCAGGCGTTTCCAAACTGTCAATTTCCCGCTAGTGCGGCTGTAAGGCAGGCGCCTGATGATGACGTAACGTGAGCGCGACGGGCGCCGGATGTTATGGGTTTTTTGTTGTTTTTTTTACTGACGATTGAAACGTTAATAAATATGGTATAAATATAGATGTGAATACAATAATATTTTAATGGCTGATTTTAACAGAGCCTATAATAATAATAATAATAATAATAATAATAATAATAATAATAATTAATAATAATAATAATATATTACTGTTGAATAATAGTAACAATAAAATCACTCAATCTTACAAATGCACAGTGACAGTGACCATTCACAGAACAATTTCAAAATAGACAGTTAAAAACATTAACACAGTTAATCAAGTCAATATGAAATAACTAAAAATAAAAGTTCAAACCAGGCATTGAAATAAATCATGTTGTGTTAAACTACTTTATCACTTTATACCACCGATTTGTCTCATCTTCAAAATGTTTTTAAATCTCTCCTCAAAACCTCCTTTTGGTCAAAGCTTTGGGGAAATCATTGATACATTTTCTCCTCTTTTTTTATCATTTAGTTTTGTGTATTTAATATTATTTCACTTTTATTATTTTTTATCCTCCGTGTCTGCTTTTAATTTCATTTGTAAAGCACTTTGTGACATTCTTAGGAAAAGTGATGAATTAAGTTCATTTTAATTATTCTTGTTCTTATTCTTATAAAGTTGCAGAGCATGTAGGCTTAATATTTTTAAATCACTCCTTACAACGTTTCTTTTTGTCCAAGCTTTTTAAAATGTTCTTAGCTATATTATTTATGCATTTATTTGTTGTCATAAGCACAAATAGGCTACTGTACAAGTACGTCACGGAAGGTATTTGAGTAATGTTCTTTGTGGCTCTGCTTTTGGCCTGTTTCACCACGTGAGGTCGCTGTTCGTCTGTTTGACTCTGTTCACACACAGCCGTTAATGTAATCTGTATTTATAGAGTTTACATTACAGACACAAAGTAGCAACAGGCAGCTGAAATGTAGCTTCGTTGTAACTTCGCGTGATGAGTTTGCAGGTTATGTAAGTAGTGAAGTAACGTCACTCTGTCTGTCTGTCTGCCTGTCTGTCTGCCTGCCACAAGTACAGTATGAGCTTGACTTTGTCTCTCAGCTGAGACAGGCAGACAGACAGTTAGAGAGGCAGACAGAGAGAGAGAGAGAGAGAGAGAGAGAGAGAGAGAGAGAGAGAGAGAGAGAGAGGACGGCGGCGGGTGAGCGGACTGTCGGGGCGGTGTGAGGTGGACCGTGGCCCGGCTGTGTGTTCTGGCCATGCGGGGGAGAGGATGGGGCAAGAGGCAAGAGTTTCTCCGCTCAAGAACTTCGTGGCTGGAGGGGTCGCCGGAGCGTGTCTGCTGCTGGCCGGACACCCGCTGGACACCATCAAGGTGACTGACTGACTGACTGACTGACTTACTTACTGTTGTTTAAGTCAATCTGTCATTCAGCACAACTTTATTTAAACCTCTCTGAGCTTCACGTTGATTTACTCCTAGTTTCCTGTTTGCGATCCGTTCCTGTAGATTGTGTTCTGGGTTTTGTTCGGTCTTTAAAGAGAGACTCGCGGTGGAAAAGTCAGTGATCAGACGAGGAGGTGTCCAGGGGATTATCGATAAATCAGCTTACAATGTCACTGAGGCCATGAACCAGCTCAAAGACAGGCGAAAACAGTCGATTAGCAGGATATCAGGCTCTGTAGAAGGAGAAGTGCAGGTTAGTGCTGCAGGTTTAGGACACATCCTATAATCAGTGGTAAAAACCTGTTTTAACGTCTTAATGTCTGATTAAAACACTCAAAACTCAAAGATATTAAGTGTAAACGTCACATATGATAAAGAGAAGCTTTACATCATCACATCTGAGACAATGGAAACTCCAAATGTTTGACTTTTTTATTGAAAAATGCAAATTTCTCTTTCTGTCGATGACTAATCAATGATTAATGGACTGGGTAGAAAGCCTCCAGTGTCTGTAATGACTCCACTGGTTCCAAAAAGAAGTCCGATTGTGTGTAAGCTTATGAGAAAATGACTCTACTTCTCGCTTGATTTATCACGTCAGCAAACAGTTTCCTGAAGAGTTTATGGTCTCAATCTCTAGTTTTAGGTTGTCCTCAATACAGCGTGATGTTCATCTAGTAAATTATGGTCCACTTTAGAGTAAAATAGATCCACATGAGAGCCCCCTCGAGTCCGGAAAGTCGGAGAAAGTTATGGCACACAAGTGTAAGACTTGTCGCTGAAACATGGCGGATGAAAGGAAACATTGGGTTGATGGTTCACATGTAATCTGTGATACGGTGTTATAGGTGGAAACAGCCATCAAAGTGTTGTTTTAACACTCTGAGCGATAAAATGCAAAGCTACTACTTTCTTTCCGGCGTCCTTGCTGCTCCCACATCCCGCCTCGACGCTCATGAACACATCGAGGTCAGAAGAAGGACTTCTCCACTCAGTGAAGTGGGACCATCGGAGAAGCACCAGCATGCAGCATATGATCACTTCTGGGTCCAAAAAAACCAAGATGGCGACGGTGGATGGAGTTCCACCTCATCTTATCTTGGTGATAAAACCTACAGAGTCCTGCAGTCGGTGCACGACAGCTCACTGAACCTGTCTGCTGATATTAGCTCATCTCAGGTGTACATCAGTTTGAGCACCGTGGACATCACGCAGGTGCAGAAAGATCACTAGATAAACATGCACCCGTAAAATAAAGCATTTCTCAAATCATTTATTCCATCATTTAACCAACCTCAGTCTGATCACCCTGACACATCAGTGTGTGAGGTTGTGTATTAAACAATGGCTGTGCATTAATCACTGACGGTGTGTTCTGAGTGTGTGAATGTGAACATGTTGTATCTCATTCTCACGTTAACTGACACTCAGCCTGTCTGCTATCAGCGGTCTCGAGCTGCAGACGTTGATGGGCGTTTTCCTTATCTCATGTCTCAACAATCCTCCCTTCATGTGATCATTGTGTGTGTGTGTGTGTGTGTGTGTGGCTGACCTTTCTAATTGATTTCTGTTCTCCAGGTGAGACTACAGACGCAGCCTAAAGTCGCCCGCGCTCAGTATGTGCTCTACACTGGAACGTATGACTGCTTCCGCAAGACCGTATCCAAAGAGGTGAACACACACACACACACACACACACACACATGCAAGCTACTTCTGACAGAGCACAGTTAGTTACGGGAACAGTTCACCCAAAAATGAAAATCCAGTCCTCCTCTCCTCCTCCTGATGATATAAAGTCCTCCTCTCCTCCTCCTGATGATATAAAGTCCTCCTCTCCTCCTCCCGATGATATAAAGTCCTCCTCTCCTCCTGATGATATAAAGTCCTCCTCTCCTCCTCCCGATGATATAAAGTCAGGTGAAGTGTCCACAAAACATTTCTGGAGCTTCACAGTAAAACAGAGTTGCAGCATTCTGCTGAACAACTGAAGCAGCTGGAAACTTGATTTAAAACGGAGAAACAACCAAAAACACACAGCATGTCTCCACACTGTCTGCTGTGTGTGTGTGTGTGTGTGTGTGTGTGTGTGTGTGTGCAGGGTGTCATCGGCCTCTATAAAGGTATGGGGGCTCCTCTGGCGGGCGTGGCGCCGATGATGGCCATCAGTTTCTTTGGGTTCGGTCTGGGAAAACAGCTCCAGCAGACCGACCCTGACAAACCTCTAACGTAAGTAACACCATTCACACACACACACACACACACACACACACACACACACACACACACGTGTCTCTTTTACAGTGTTTGGGATACCTGGAACATGAGCTCTATATTTAACCATTCCTCTGTCGCCCTCCCCTCTGCTGTCATTCGCCCGTTTGAAGCTACACACCCCCTCGACACCCGTTTCCTCATGCTGTCCTCCCACCGCTCTGCTGTCGGCTCCTTCATTTTGACCCCACATGCTCCTCGGTCTATAAATGTATGTGGCAATGTCACACGTGCTGGAGACGACCAGGAGGATTTCAGGATTTTTGGCCCTCATGTTTCCTCAAACCACCTTCACTGTAAACTCTTTTGTTTGGACGACAGTGCAGCAGTCGCTCCTCCCCCTCCCTGGCTGCGCTCCCTGTACGTTCGTTTCCTGTTAAGTTTTACCGCAGAGGATAGGCATGTTGAAAGTTGTTTTTTTCCATCAGCTCTTCACTTCCTGAATGTAAATGTACTGCACTGATGTTCCCTTTTGTTTGTAGTAAATCTCTCAGAGTCAGATTGTGGTCTCCAGGCAGTACATGCTGCCAGCTGCAGAAAGTTGTGATATATTGATAGTGAAGAAAGGGAACTTCACTACATTTTGTCGACTGGAAGGGCACTTTATCATGTTGTATCTACCAAAGGGGCGTCCGAGTGCGCACTTTCACTGCCACCAGTCCACCGGTGCTTTCTACTGACCTTGCTGATCACTTCAGCTTTCCTCCAGCGCCACCGTGAGGTCGACAGTTTTTGGTTTTAAGTGAAATATTTAATCAACTTTGGAGTAAATGACAAGTTAAATTTGGTTTCAATGAATTGTAATACCTTGTATGAGCCTCTGACTGTTAATCTAGTGCTCATCAGGTGTCCATTACTTTGCTTTATGACTAAATTCCTGCAAAACCAGCGACCTTCCCACGAGCCCCAGCTGTCCATGTTAAGACTCTGAACTATGAAGGTGAACATGCTGAACATTATACCTTCTCATTAACATATAAGCATCGTCACTGTGAGCGTGTTAGCATGATGGGGTTAACATTTCGCACCAGAGCTCGACTGATTTTTGGGGCCAATCTCGATACTGACGTTAGAAAGTATACAATTCAAATATCAATATATCAGTTAATAAAGACATTTTTTGCAATGATCCCTCTAATGTGGCTGTCAAGCACAAAGATATTTAGCAGTTTAACACTAAACTTGTTTGAAATGACATCAGTTCACCGAATCGTACAAAACATACTGGGAATTTAATAATTATAAGTTATCCCAAGCATCTTTTTACAAATTAAAAATTCATATCAGCGCACATGTTCGACAGATAAATTGTTCAGGCTCTATTTAGCACAGCCTTCTGGGCCGTCGCTGAGCGCCTGTGGTCCTAGTTGTGACACACTGTGGCCCTTGTCGACATCTTTTTCTGACTGATTCAGCTCCTTAGCGGTGGAGCAGTATGTTGGAGAAAGAAATCACTCAGTAAAATCAGTATACGAGAGAGAAACGTTAAAATGAACCACTTGAGCCTGTTGCTGTTGTATTCATGATGTCACTGCTTTATCACAACAGCAGTTTGTGTTTCTGCAGTCTTCCGGTTTCCCTTCTTGACTGATGAATTCAGACGACCGCCTCCTGGTGCTATGGAGCGATATTTCCTCTCACACTGCCGCGGAACATACAAGCTAGTTTTGTATGATAGGTTTCCAAAGAAAGCACTGTGTCGTTTGAAATGCAGGAGCAGACAGCTGACGAGTGAAAGCGCTCGTCCGATCAGGTGCAGCCAGGAAGTGTTTGCACGGCTGCAGGAAGGTGCAGGTAGCCTGCGCTGCCTGAGAGCATCTGTAAATCATCATGTGTCGCCCGTCAAGCGTCCGATGGTTGGGTGCAGTTCGACCTTGCAACGTCCGAAAATAATAATATTTTAAACTAAGCATTGACTTTGTATAATTTGAAAGGGCTGACTCTAGTTAACACCTGACTGTGTAGTTCCCCTCAGCCCTCTGAAAGCAATTTCACTCTATTTTATTCAGGCACACTCAAATATTCCTGTCTGGCTGTCTGGCAGGGGTCTTCACTACAGTGATTGTGGCTCCAGGAGAGAGAATCAAATGTTTACTGCAGGTAAAGTGACACGTTCACAACATACAACTGTTGATAGTAGCATATTTCTTTTTTTAACCAAACAAAAAATAGAAGGTGTACAATGTGGTGTTCTGCAGGTGCAGGCCAGCAGTGGCAAGGCGAGGTACTCCGGTCCACTGGACTGTGCAGTCAGACTGTACAAGGAGCAGGGGATCCGCAGCGTCTACAAAGGGACAGTGCTGACTCTCATCAGAGGTGTGTGTGTGTGTGTGTGTGTGTGTGTCTGTGTGTGTGTGTGTGTGTGTTTAAATCAAGTCTCCAGCTAACTGAGCTGAACTGCAGTTTGGCTCCTTTTCAGATTCAGAATAATGTTTATTATTTTATTGGATTATAATTATTGATGACTTCATTGCTTTAATGTCGCAGCTGGTCACTTTGATTACTGAAGGGTATATTAATCTTCATCTGCTTGATTAGATGAGTAATATTTTGTAATAATAACCTAAATCTGCAAAGTAACTAGTAACTTAAGCTGTCAAATAAATGTAGCGGAGTAAAAAGTACAGTATGTCCGTCTGAAATGTAGTGAAGTAGAAGTATAAAGTAGCAGAAATACTATAGTAAAGTAAAAGTACTTAGTTATCTGTATGTTGATCTTCATACAGAGACGAACGAGGACCTGCAGTGTGTTAGTGTTGTGTAACTTGGTTTATTGGTGTGATCGTTGGATCCAAAGGGCAGAATGGATTTACAGCCCCACGTGTTCTCCGTCTCTCTCGTAGATGTGCCTTCTAACGGCCTGTACTTCCTCACATACGAATACCTCAAAAACATCCTGACACCTGAGGGTCAAAGGTGAGTAACCATGGTTACTGTGGAGAAGCCACAGTACTGCGAAGTAATGAATTACTTCAGTCACTTTTCATGTAAAATCATTTCAGCTTTCCAGATGTGAAGATTTGCAGTTTTTCCTTTAAATAATTCTAATTATTTTAATGTATTTGTGATAAAGTTGAGGTCTGGGAAGTTGTCACTTTGGGCTCTGGGGTTTTTAGAACATTATAAAGTACGAAGATCTTTGAAATCCTGCCGTGTCTGTATGTCTTCATAGTGTTTCTCAGCTCAGCACTCCCAAAATCCTCCTGGCTGGTGGCATTGCCGGGATTTTAAACTGGACGATCGCTCTTCCTCCAGATGTCCTCAAATCCAACTTCCAGACAGGTGAGTGAGTCAGAGACGATGTGACGCTCCATACTGAGCCCTGGGAAAGAAAATAAAAGTACATTAAAGACATGACAAAGAGACAAACAGTTTGAAGAATGACTATCAGACATTTATTCATAGTTAAAGGGATATTCCGGTGTAAGTTTAATCCATGGTCTAACACACCTTGACACTGAGTAAGACTCCCCCTCGAGAGGTCAAGTTAGCTGACCGCTAGCTTAGCTAGTTTTAGCAACCTCAGAAAAGACCGCACGCTAACAACACACTGCAGCTTATGTCTCCAACTAGAAACCGCCATCAAAAAGCCACAATTAATGGTGAGAACAGCAGCAAACTTCAGCAACAGTACATGTACAGTCCCAGCACACAGTACGAAGCATCAAACATCTGCTAGCTTTGCTGGATTTGTATTAAAAACACAGCACAACTCACCCTCTCCTCCAGCAGCCTGCCTGTGTGGGGAAGCCCTGACGAGTCGATTACCGAGTGCAGTAGATTTCTGCAGCTCAAGGATGAAAATGTCTGATTATTACTCCATGGAATGCTCAGTTCTTATTCCCTGTCAGCTGACAGGGAATAAGAACGGAACATTACATGGAGAAATATTCATACATTTTTATGGATTAAATTTACACCGGAATATCCCTTTAACTACGCAGCCACTGAGAACAATGCCATGTTAGGGTTGATAAATCCTGTGTGTGTGTGTGTGTGTGTGTGTGTGTGTGTGTGTGTGTGTGTGTGTGTGTACACAGCTGCAGATGGGAAGTACAGAGGTCTGGTCGACGTCCTGAGAACGCTGCTCAGAGAAGAAGGACCTGCAGCCCTCTATAAGGGATTCAACGCGGTCTTTCTGCGAGCCTTCCCTGCCAACGCGGTACATCTCGACTCTTACTCTCCTGTCATACTTTTACTGCCTGATAACTACATCTGCCGTTTATTCACTGACTGAAATACCTCCTTCCTTTCTCCATCCCCCAGGCCTGTTTTTTGGGGTTTGAGGTGGCGTTAAAGGGATTGAACGCACTCGCACCCAGCTGGTGAAATAAGCTGGTAACTGAAGAGACACCAGCCTCTCGTGGACGCTCAGTTCTGAGCGGTGTTGAGTGTTTTGTGTCTTTTGAGTCACATGTCAGGATGTTAAAATGTGATTTTTGTATTCTTAAATGTGATTGTACATTTAATTTTACTCATGACTTGTCATCCTTTGTAATCGATATTTTTTTACGCTCACTTTTTGTGAGTGGCATAAACGCACAATGTATGATTTTGAGATATAACTTAAATAAGAATGTGTATTTTTCGGCAGGGGGGTCCGAGCCTTGAGTTTACAAACTGTTTGTGATGTTTGTAAAGTATCAGGTAATACATTTAGTACCATTCATTTAGAATGGGTTTAAATAGATATTTAAAAGTGCTATTTGTAGGAAAAGTTTATTTTTCAAATGCAAATAGCACCTTTAATCTGCGACCTTTGCCCAAAGTCAGTGTTAATGTATGCTGGGCGAAGAGGTTCGTTTGGCCTGTGTGCAGGCCCGGGGGAGTTTTGTAAGCTTTGTCATTACAGTGTTTTCAATAAAGTTTTTTGAATTTGCCATAAAAAGTGTAAGTATCCACTGTTTAGCCCAGGTTTGGATGAGAGTACATTTACTCAAGTACTGCACTTAAGTACAGTTTTGAGGTACTTGTACTTTACTTGAATAATTCCATTTTCTGCTGCTTTATACTTCCACTCCACTAAACTTCAGAGGCAAATATTGTGCTTTTTACTCCACTACATGATAAGAAATTTTAATGATTCTTATATTCAGAAAAGATGATATCCTTGTTTTTATGACTTTTGTTACAGCACATTAGAAATAAATCCTCAGGGTCTTGAGGTGTAATATCTCATTTTGAGGCCTGTGTCATGATAGTTTTAATTCTTTCATATTACACATAATACACTTAAATGCTTTTTTTTCTCCTTCATTCTTTAAATACATTCGTGTTCAATCAAACCATCACAAACATTCAGCAAACATAGTGAAATGTATTTCAGTGTAGAAACAGTTGTTCAATTAATTCAACTGATTTCTGCCCCCTAGTGGACCCAGCAAACATTGAATGACATACTGTCCTTAGTTCAACCCGAACCCAAGGTCCAGACTGCCGAACAACCAATTCATTTATTTATTTATTTATTTACGATGAGGCGAGGCCGAGAACCCTGTCAGCTCCGACTCTTCGTATACATCATGTCTCTTCCTCTCACACACAGGTGCCCTCAGTCAGTTTTTAAGAGGAAGTACCGCAGTAAAAGTACGACACTGAAGTGTGTACAGGTGGGCCGTTGACCCAATGTGGGCCGGTCCGGTCCGCTATGTTTTTTTTTTTTTTTCTCTCTCTCTCTAAATTCCCTCCAATTGGACCGGCCAATTGGCAACAGAGAGCTAGCAGTGTGTTGCCAGCATCGACACATATTATTGGTCTATGTTTGTCAGTTAACCCCTTTTAGATGCCGCCTTGTCTGTCTAAAAGGGAGGTGTAATATTCCTCCTTTTCCAAAAAGCCTCCACTTTTCCTCCTCTGGTAGGCGTCAACATGTGACGTGACGTGAAGCAGGAAGTTGGGCGTGAAGAGAAGCAGGTCGAATTTGTCTTCAAAATAAGAGCTTTACATTGCACCCCATCGGAGTTTAGAACTGGGTTCTTAGCGGGGGGCTTTTAATTTGAAAGTAGCGACCGCTATTAGCTCGCCGCTACAACAACAAGCGGACAACCAAGACAGCTACAGAGAGCGAGGAGACGCTAGCATCTCCCGGATCTCAGCGGCTTTCCAGCTGCTCATCTTCGTGGATGAAGTGACGAACTGACTGCTGTGATCAGCTGTTTCCTGGTTTTAAAACTCCCGGCTGTGGGTGCGCAGCAGTGCACGTCATCCACACCTCCGCCCATCTCAGCATTTGCCACCACATTGCCGCCTCGGATTTACAGCAACGGAGGCGCAAATAAGTGTAACGTTACCCTCCGAGGGGCAAAACTGGTGGAACAAAACAGACCACCAATTTGCCGCCTTCTGTCTAAATCCGCGGAGCGAGCCACCAAAAGGACGGCAGATTGGTGGCTTACTGCCCAGAATAAAAACGGCTAGTGCTGTCAATCACTACACAAACCAGGGTGGGCGGGGCCTCGTGCCTCGGGCCGGAGTCGCGGCGGGACGGGCTGCCGCTGAGCTGAAAATGTATAAGCGTAAGAAACGCCCGGGTGGCGCTGAAAAACTGCGACATAAAAAGTTGAAGTCTCTGGAGGTGGAAGCTGCTAAATGTTCGACATTGACAGACCTGCTTGGTGCCGGGGTCACCTGTCCAGCAGGTGCCGCTGCGCCGGGAGACGAGCGAGTGGAGGCAGACATGGTAGGTAACGTTAGCGTTAGCCTGGGGCTGGCTAGGCTACAGTTTGAGACGTGTCCAAAACAAATTAGAAAACGTTTTTACATCGAATGTGATGTGACCTAATTAACTGCACACTTGTGACAACATATTAGTCCAGAGTTGAAGGGCTGTGACTATTGGTAGTTGTGGTTGATTTTGTTTAAATATGTCGAATTGTGACATTATGGCTAGCTAAGCTAACAGTTGCTAACGTCAGCCGTCTCTTGTTGCCATGGCAACAGTAAACATTGACATGGACTAATGAGCTGTAAATAGAGATGCAGAATCAAGCTGTATTGTAAATACAGATGAGATACTTTGGATTTGAGCACAAAATACAAGTAAACCTATAGGAAATAATTGGTTTAATTTGCAATATTTGCCATTGAATTTATTGTAATCTTTCAATTCATTTATTGTTTACTGAGGTGATAACTATTTCGTAGGTATAATTTGTGTGTAACTTTAATTTTTTGTGTAAATGTGTTACTTTTACTGTAGTTTTCAAATGCTACTGAGACGTCTCTGATTTGTTGAGTGCGTCATGTGTCTTATAATGTTATATGAATTCATACTTGATTTGTGATGATGACTTAATAATGTTTCCATGTCTCTTTTAGGTTGACCTCCCTATATATGAGAGCCTAAGGAGTTGTTTTCCCTCTGTCCCCTTTTTGAGGACCTGCTTTGTCTCCTCCATCATTCACTGGGCCACTTTTGGGTTCCTGAGCTTATTTCACGTGGTGAGAGGAATGCAATATGTGTATGTTTAAAGGTTTATGTGAAGAAACATACTACATGTGTGATAAAATGATTGGTAATTCATAAATGTCTCTTTATATTCTCTGCTACCTGACCTGCTAGAAGTTCTTCTATGATGCTTGAGAGAGAGAGAGAGAGCTTTGTCTTGACTTTGTGAGTTTATTATGCAACTTGTTTTGTCTCAGATTGAAACAAAAGGTTTGATTATGATTATTTCCTGGTTGAAGACTTTCATATTGATGATTTTAATTTCAAACATCTGCATATCTTTTAAGTTAAATTAAAAGTTATGCAGGTAGGCCTTAGGGCTCTTTTGAGACTTAAGTCGTCCTTCATGACAGGTAAATCTGTTCACTAAGTGTCACTACATCACAAAAAGGCTACATGGCTACATGCTTGTCATTATACAGATACTGAGTATCAATATGGCAATATATGTATGTGCACATACACGTATATGAGAATGCATATATTCAGACCTGTAATTCATGTCTTAGACTTTTTCACACAGCTATAGATTTTTTTTTTTTTTTCCAATTCTCTATTTATGGTTTCAAAATGACTGAGTCACCGTTAAAACAAATGAGTTTCAGCTCTAATGCTGCTACTCTCTGTAATATGTTTCTATTTAGGTTATTTGTCAGGATATTCTGTTATTATTGTCCGAGTCTGGTTTTAACTAATGCTGGGCTTACACCAAAAGATTTTCCCAGTCACAGACTAAAAACTGAAAGGGTAGCATGAGGGTTCTTCCCGTTAGTCTCGTCCCACCTGTAGTCATGACATATCTTCTGTTGTGATTTGACACTATAATGAATAAAGACTGATTGATTGATTGCCATAGCTGTTAATTTTAGTCCTTGAGTTCATAGTTATGTGCTTTATTTGTTAACCGCTATCAAGGAATATAACTCTCCTTTGTAGTATGCAGGAGAGGAGATGCTGCGAGATTTGTGGACTTCTATGTAGTGTCCGCTGATAGTGTAGTGGGCTGGTCTGGACAGAAAATGCCAGGGCTGAATTTTTGTCCCAGTCCACTGCTGAGGGTGTAATGTCATGGAGTAGAAGCAGAAAATGTCAAAAAAACAATGCAGAAATACTCAAAATTGTTCTTTAAGTACAGAACTTTTTTTCATTCCACCTCTGATTTTCCTATAATGACACCTGGACACACAGAAATGTGATGTTTCAACAGTGTCATGTTGTTGTTCTGTTGTTCCTGCAGGGCTGAGTGCCGTCTCATCACATGATCGTCGTCAGCACCACTTTGAAGAACATGACTGAAGCTCAGAGGTACTGCAGAGAAAAACACACACACCTGGCAGCTACAGCCAACATGGAGGACGTGAAGATCCTGAACCACACGGCAGGTCAAAGGTCAGTGGTGGACTCTGAATACAGCCACGTGACTTCACCTTTCCCTCTCACCTCAAAGTCAATTTTTGATGATCACGTAAACGTCGGGCCGGCAGGTTGAACCTCACTGTTTTGGTGGTTTGTCCACGGAAGTAATGTCGATTTCTGCCTGTCGTCGGTGAGATTTCTATACGGGTTAAACATGGCGTGAGAGAAGATGGTACAGCGGCCTGGTGATCTGACCACATGTTAGACCTGCCGCCTGACACGTACCTCAGTGTATGAAAATCTTATCTGATCGTCTCGTCTATTCTGGTCTGCAGTTCCTCTTTTCTGTGTGTGTGTGTGAGTGAGTGTATTGATTGTGGGGCCCCTCCCTCTGCTGTCCTCCATTGTGAGGAGAGGAGGGCTGGTGACACGCAGCAAAGGGCCACAGGTCGGACTCGAACCCTGAGCCGCTGCAGCGAGGACAAGGCCTCTGCACATGGGACGCTGCTCTACCAACTGAGCCAAAGGGCTCGAAGACGTAGCCGTCTCTGTGAAGGTGTTTGATAAACTCTGTCACAGATTCGTTTTGTCTTTTGAAACACTGAAATCATCTGTTTGTCCAGTTATTTATGACACCCTTGCATTTCTTTAAACAAACAGTCGGTGGCTGGTTGTGCAGGAGTTGGCGTCGCTTTGATTTACATATTATAATTCCAGCATGTATCCTATTTGATAAATCCGGCTTTTATATCAGTTTATCTCAGTTTGGCTGCTTTTGGTACGCAGTTTTTCACATTTCATGTATTTGCTTCTTTCATCATTTGTCACTTGTGCCTGTATACATCTACACCTCTACATTTCAGGGGTTTATACGTTTCAGTGTACTACGGATATTTTAAAACTTGAAGTCACATTTAATCCTACTTTAACTCAAATAAAATTATGAACACACGACTTTTACTTGTAATACTGTATCTCTGTGTTGTTTTACAGTGTTGGGATGAGGCTGAGAATCAGCAGAGAACACCGTGGACCCAGTCTGGCATTAACAGTAAGGCATATGTAATTAAATTTTCCATGAATGTGTTGTTGCCTTGTCTGTTTCCTTGTAAACACTGTGATAGTCAAACGAAGGATGCAAACCATGTCATACATAAAGGGTAAGGTTCAGTTTTAACAGTGTTCCCTATGTTTACAGTAAGGTTACAGTTCACTGCATTAATGCAAATCATAGGTGGACAGTCACGTATTGTATTGAAGCTCTGTCAACAGCCACAAGTCTGAAGTCTCACATCAGAACGAACAGAGAGCCGACGAAGATGGACGCATTCCTGCTGCTCATCGTGGCTGCATCAGGTCAGTAGTTTACTTGTTTTATAGATCTTTATATTCTTTTATTACAGCACATAACCTTGTGGGGACAAAACTGTCATCAGAACTCTAAATTAAAAGTGACGTACCACATTTATATAATCCTTCTCCTTTGATTGACACACAGACTGATGCAAACTGAATCCTCTGAATTTGATTTCTTTTACCCTGAAATATTTGGTGGTAACGCTGCAGCTCGTAAAATCTTTAGCTAGGATCCGTCTGCATAAAGCAGGAACCGATCACAGCTCTCATTTATTCTTAAAAATACAATTAGGGATGATTCAATCAGAATGTTGTCAGACTCTGTACCTGCACTCATTAATATATATACAGTATATATATTTATACACACACACAGTTTGTCACCGATGAGACAAAACTTTGTGACGGGATCTTTAAATCTCCAGACTTCAAACATGTGAACCTGTCTTTTCAGTAAAACCACAAAAGTTTTATCAAACCAATGGACTTAAAGGATCAGAATCCATTAAAGGAGCATTCTGTAGTTTTGGTGAAGAAATGTTAACGAGCAGAGAAAGATCCTCATTGGCTGATTTTTTTGTTTTTGTTTTTCTGCCTCAACAAACTAAATAAACAAATTCTTTGTTTTCATGACTGAATAAACAAACTGACCTTAAAGGAAAACACAGTTTATACTGTTTTACTCTGTTTGTATGTGGCGGACCCTGCCACCTCTGTAGCTTCAAACAGTGTTCTGGGACCTTATTCTCCTCTGAGAACAGCTCGTTGATTCACTGATGGAAACGATAAATATTTCTGAGTTTGTATTATGACCTCATTAATATTGTAAATATTAAAATTCTGAGTTTGAATTTCTTCTCCAGAACTACGTAGTGCCCCTTTAATGATCAGCCTCTGTGCATGAGACACACGCTCTACCACCTGAGTTACTGGGACGTCCCAGAGAACCAC
>CM077792.1:31784575-31853464 GCA_039737535.1 Lagodon rhomboides | reverse complement strand
CACATTTAATCCTACTTTAACTCAAACAAAATTATGAACACACGACTTTTACTTGTAATACTGTATCTCTGTGTTGTTTTACAGTGTTGGGATGAGGCTGAGAATCAGCAGAGAACACCGTGGACCCAGTCTGGCATTAACAGTAAGATATGTGTAATTAAATTTTCCATGAATGTGTTGTTCTTGTCCATTTCCTTCTCATAAACGCTGTGATAGTCAAACGAAGGATGCAAACCATGTCATACATAAAGGGTAAGGTTCAGTTTTAGCAGTGTTCTCTATGTTTACAGTAAGTCTACAACTCCCTACAATAATGCAAATCATGGACAGTCGCGTATTGTATTGAAGCTCTGTCAACAGCCACAAGTCTGAAGTCTCACATCAGAACGAACAGAGAGCCGACGAAGATGGACGCATTCCTGCTGCTCATCGTGGCTGCATCAGGTCAGTAGTTTACTTGTTTTATAGATCTTTATATTCTTTTATTACAGCACATAACCTTGTGGGGACAAAACTGTCATCAGAACTCTAAATTAAAAGTGACGTACCACATTTGTATAATCCTTCTCCTTTGACTGACACACAGACTGATGCAAACTGAATCCTCTGAATTTGATTTCTTTTACCCTGAAATATTTGGTGGTAACGCTGCAGCTTTTAAAATCTTTAGCTTTCTATTTTTTTCAGTCCAGCTTTGGTGTATTTCATTTACAAACCATCACTGAGTTCCTCAATATTTCTCGATGCTGAACTGACTTTTAACACCAAAAACAATAAACTAGGATCCGTCTGCATAAAGCAGGAACCGATCACAGCTCTCCTTTATTCTTAAAAATACAATTAGGGATGATTCAGTCAGAATGTTCTCAGACTCTGTACCTGCACTCATTTATATATATACAGTGTATATATATTTGTACACACACACAGTTTCTACACCGATGAGACAAAACTTTGTGAAGGGATCTTTAAATCTGCAGACTTCAAACATGTGAATCTCTCTTTTCAGTGAAACCAGTGGCAATTGCTCTAAGACTGCAAGGGAAGCTCAGCTTCCCCTAAAATGTCACCAAAAAAAAAAAAAAAAAGTGGTGAAATATGTACTGCTGTGTGTACGTTACATTGACTAAATACGCGCTAGAAAGCCTTCATCTTTTGTTCAGAAGCAGCTACTTATCACAGGTCAGCGGCGCAACTTCCTTCTCATTCATCCCCACAGAGCCACAGCGCTTTCCACAGGCGGACGCTCAGCTTCTACTGACTTCAGTGGGAAGCGTAGAGCGGGTTGTTCCACTGCAGCGAAACCAGACGGTCATTGGATAAATGCTGGGCTTTGTCCCGCCCATCAGAAGCTCAGCGTCTCTGGGGGTCTATGGGGCAGTGGGCTGGCCCGGACGCTCGGCTTCTGCATGATGATTGGATGAGCTGTCTGAGGCGGAATCCTTTTTTGATTGACAGCTAAATGAGCGAATCAGCGATCTTGAAGAATAAACATCCACCGAAGCATTTTCCAAGTTTTTCATTCCGTTGTTCTGAACTGATCCGGAGACTTTACCGATCCCCAGCGACTTTGTCACGATCACTCACACTTCACAGTAGCCTGGCGCAGAATGAATGTTGTTAGAGTTAAACAGCAGGGCAGGTCAGCTCCTAAGATTGATTTAGTGCAAAAGGTGGGGAAAAGTAACAGGTCTTTTCAGGTGTCCTGAATAATAATAATATATATAATAAATAAACAAACACATTTATGATGTAGGCTGGAAAAATGAGCTTCCCCTCCTTGAAAGACCAGCAGCCGCCACTGAGTAAAACCACAAAAGTTTTTCTCAGATCAATGGACTTAAAGGATCAGAATCCATTAAAGGAGCATTCTGTAGTTTTGGTGAGAAATGTTAACGAGCAGAGAAAGATCTTCATTGGCTGATTTTTTTTTTCTGCCTCAGCAAACTAAATAAACAAACTCTCTTTGTTTTCATGACTGAATAAACAAACTGACCTTAAAGGAAAATACAGTTTATACTGTTTTACTGTGTTTGTATGTGGCGGACCCTGCCACCTCTGTAGCTTCAAACAGTGTTCTGGGACCTTATTCTCCTCTGAGAACAGCTCATTTATTCACTGATGGAAAAGATAAATATTTCTGAGTTTGTATTATGACCTCATTAATATTGTAAATATTAAAATTCTTAGTTTGAATTTCTTCTCCAGAACTACGTAGTGCCCCTTTAATGATCAGCCTCTGTGCATGAGACACATGCTCTACCACCTGAGGTACTGGGACGTCCCAGAGAACCACTGGTGTGATGTATTGTGTTGTATTTCAGGTTGTCTTGTGTTTTTAGACTAAAATCTTCATCTGAATAACAATTAAATGTTCTGCAGTAAAAGTCTGATATTACAGAGTGAAATGTAATGGAGTAGAAATATAAAGTTTCATCAACAGAAATACTCCAAATTGTCCTTAAAGTAGCAACAGACAGCCAGTAAATGACTTTGTTACATTCCACCAGTGATTTTACTGACAGAGACAACGACTCAGCTGAAAACACTGAAATGCAACGTTACAGAGTCAAGATGTATCATGGAAGTCATGTTTCACCCAAATGTAATCAGTATGCATGTCTGTCTCTGCAGGGCTGAGTGCCGTCTCATCACAGGTCCGTCGTCAGTACCATTTTGTTTATGACGAGAAGAACATGCCTGAAGCTCAGAAGTACTGCAGAGAAAAACACACTGACCTGGCAACTCTAGACAACATGGAGGACGTGAAGATCCTGATCGACACAGTCGACAGAAGCAAAGCGCCCGATGTGAGTTCACTGATGTCTTTCTTTAAATGACACGCAGGTTGAAAGTTTTGCACGTCCACATTGGTGTAAAGTCAGTACAAAACATTTTGAAGTAACATTTTGAGGTACTGTACTTGTACTTGAGTATTTCCATTTAATGCCACTCTGTACTTCTACTCCACGACTCCTCAGAAGGACGTTGTGAGCAGCACTTTAATCTTGTGTCTGATGAAGGTGCAGCTTGTATTTAAACGACTCCTACCTCTACCTCTAGAAAACGCCTCATATTTATGTGTTTATAATATGAGATGTACTCGTAGACTAAATGTCTACATATGTCTGTATATGGACACAACGCTCATTCCAAACAAGTTGGGACGTTGTGTAAAATACAAATTAAACAGAATCGGGGAATGTGATCATTTGTTGATCCTTTTGGACATAAACATAATAAATGTGAGGATAAAGAAACATACATTAAAATGTTGCTTTCAGGGTGTCTGGATCGGGCTGTATGATGACGTGAACAGCTGGAGGTGGTCACTGTCAAACACCAGTTTCTACAAAGACGGGGAGATCGAGTTCAGACTGTGGGATACTAAACATGAAGAACCAGACAACATTAACAGTAGACAGCACTGCACAGAGATGTATAATGGACAATGGTACGACGTTTATTGTATGAATCGCCTTGTGTCGGTCTGCATGGATGTCAGAGGTGAGAATATTAAGCAGTGAAGTTTAAAACATACCAGTTCAGTTTGTTGAGCTCTCTCTCATTATTTGGGCTGATACAGGATCAGTCAGTCAAACTTTATTTACAGCACCTTCCATCAACGTCAGTACAATTCAAAGAGCTTTACAGACGACTTACAGGCCAATAAGGCAGCAAGTAATATTGATGATTCGACAGCAATCAGATGAGAATGAGAACAAGAACAGCTGTAGTTACGTGTTACTGCTCAGATTAATATAAACATTAAAAAACATACGAGAAGCTTATAAAATACAACACGTTGTTATATATTGAACTAGTTCCCAACCTTTGTGTTTCTTTTTGCTGGTGACCTCCAACACAAAGCTCTGTCTCCTTGAGCTTCTTGTCATGTTTCACATGTTCATGTGTTGTTGGTTCCACCAAAGAAACATTTCCCCACTAAACTTCTCACATGGTGACGTCCAAAGAAGTCAAATGATCCAATGTTTTATGTAAAAGCAAATATTGGAGGAAAGTTAAAGAAAAGAAAAGCTGGAAACAGATTTGTGTATCAGAAGGTTTTTCTTTTCTTTCCTCTCCATCAACCATGTGACGAGCCCTCAGATGTATCTGGTGACCCTTCAGAGGGGCCCGTATGTTTGTGTTTCATACATCTGAGGAAATATTCACACGTAGACAGAATAATGTGTGAATCTATTAGATGTAGATTTTAAGGATGTGATTATTAATGGGGAGAGACGGTGAAGAAATACTCAGTAACATTTATTAAGATGATCATGTCTTCCATTTTTATTTGACAAAGTCATTAATTCAGTGGATTTATGATGCTGTGAATTCTGCCACAGACACGACATGGATGGTAAACTGTATGTTATAGTTCCTCTGCACAGCACTGTGCTCTGTTTTCAGGGCTCAATGTGACGTTTGTCTACATCTCGACTCTCATGACCTGGACTGAGGCCCAGAGCTACTGCAGAGAACACCACACAGACCTGGCCAGTGTGAGAAACACGGCAGAGAACCAGAAGGTAACGGACTTGGTACCTGCAGGACGGGAAGCCTGGATCGGCCTTTTCAGAGACTCCTGGAAGTGGTCGGATGGAAGTAACTCCTCATTTAGGTACTGGGCTCCACGTCAACCTAATAACTATCGTGGGAAAGAGGCTTGTGTGGTGGCAAACTTGCACAGCGATGGAAAATGGTGGGACGATCCCTGTGACCGGAAGAGACCGTTCGTCTGCTACAGCCCACGTGAGTGTCAACTTTTGATGAACTAGTATTTATATTTGGATTTTGGTTCAATTTTGCATCAAACAATGATAATGTAACAAAAACAACACAAAACACAAAGTTATGGACAGAAAATAAAATGTAAACACTCCTGATGTTTATCATTGACATGAAATTATCTGTGAAGTTATCAAACAGATGCCACAGACGGAGGACAGAAGCACAGTTTCCCCGTCACTGTTCAAACTGATGAATGTCAATATTCATATGAACAGATGTTTTTTTCAGCTCCGACTACAAAGCAAGTGATCAAAGTGCGTCTGGTGAGAAAGGACTCCTCTCTGGATCTCAACGACCCTGCTGTGTTGGAACAAATGTTGAAGGAGGTAAATCATGTTGGACTTTTCGAATTTTATACACAAACAGAACAAATTCAAATCAGATCAGACTTTATTGATCCCCCGAGGGAAAACTCAGCAGAACAAGAAACAGTGTGAAGAGGTAGTAAACAGATGGACATGACGTGACCTGAGCATTGTGTAGGAAGCTGTGCACGTACATATGTGCAGGATTAAAGAGTGTAGTCGTGCCACTCTGCAGGCCGGACTGAGGCAGAACTGGGACTCGTTCAGAGTCGACGCTCAGCACAAACTTTACTATCAGTTTTAGAAAAGCCAGAGCCTTTACAACAGAAGAAAGAGGAGGAGAGAGTCAGAGAGGACAACAGGCCGACAGGTCGACACCATCTTGGGGAACAAAACATGTGAATGTGTAAATGTGATGCAGAGTGCTGCTAAAATAGAGGAAAATCTAAAGAACAATGCAGAATGTAATATCTCTCTGTGAGTGATGATGCTGAGGAGTTTTTATCAGTATCAACAGAGGCTGAAGGACCAGGGGGTGAAAGGAGACGTCAAACTGAGCTGGAGGAAGCAGTCAGACGGAAAGGTCTTCCACAAGGAGGAGGAGGAGACAAAGAAGAAGACCCGTCGAAAGAGGGACGACTTTTAAAGGGGCACTACGTAGTTTTGGAGAAGAAATTCAAACTCATCATTTTAATGTTTACAATATTAATGAGGTAATAATACAAACATCAGTGAGTCAATAAGCTATTCTCAGAGGAGAATAAGATCCCAGAACACTGTTTGAAGCTAGGGAGGTGGCAGGGTCCGCCACATATAAACAGAGTCAAACAGTATAAATTGTGTTTTCCTTTAAGGTCAGGTTGTTTATTCAGTTTATTCAGTCATGAAAACAAAGAGAGTTTGTTTATTTAGTTTGTTTAGGCAGAAAGAAAAATCAGCCAATGAGGATCTTTCTCTGCGCATTAACATTTCTTCACCAAAACTACAGAATGCTCCATTAAAGGTGAATTTCTGTGATTCTTCCTCAAAGTCCTCATGTAATGTGTCAGAATAGACCTGCAACATGTGGATGAATTGATCAGTCACATTAATTATTTTAATCATCAGTTAATCCTTTTAGTTATTAGTCAACTAAACAAACCAAATATACTCTCTAGCTTCTTAAATGTGACGATTTGATGTTTTCTTTTCATATATGATCATAAACTTAATATCTTTCTTTGTCAGACTGTTGGTCGATTATAACAAGACATTTAAAGTGATGTCATTGGGCTGTGGGAACTTATAACAGACTTTATTCACTCTGTGAAATACTGTGTGATGAGATAAAATACTGTGTGATCGGATAAAATACTGTGTGATCAGATAAATGACTGCAGGTCAGATAAGATAAGAATCGACTGGAGGAAACTGCAGTGAAGAAAACATTAAAAAGATGAACTTTAATGTTTGAAGAATGTTTAAAATCTGTTTTCATGAGAAAAGAAAGTCTTTGTTCATTTCAGAGTGATATTCAGCACCTCACCTTTCAGTCTGTTGAGCCAATCTGTGTGTTTTTACAGCAGCAGCCTCTGGTTGGTTGATTCAGAATGACTTTGATGTTGTTGCTCCAGCTAACAGGAGCTAACTGGCTAAATTAGCACTGGTTCAGTTTGCAGTGAGGCGGGCGCATGTGATTGGCTGATAGATGACGGGGGCGGTGACATCACCACTGTCAATGAAATGTGGAAAATGACAGAATGAAATAAAGTGTGTCCTTATAAAAAGTGTGAAATTAAATAAAGTGTGGTTTGAGAAAATGTCAGGAACAATTTTGAGTTTTCTCTTATGAAATGAAAATAATATCCAGGTTAGGGTTAGCTTTTTAAAATGTTTTTGCACAATAAATACATGACACACTAGCGATCAGAATAAGTGTGCTACATGAAGTCAGTGTTTTCTTTACATCATAATTTTCACTAATAAAATTAAGTCAGCGTGAAGACACATTGTTTTCGTGTGAGTCAAACAAACAAACAGAGTAATTTATTGATGGTCCCTAAATCAGCCTCCAGCGCAGCGCGAGCTTCTGGGAGGCAGCTAACCGTCCTCCTGCTGCCATCACCGGGGGAAACTGAGGAAGAGACGCCGCTGGGTGTCTCCGGAGTGAATGTCTGTCCATTATCCAACTTAAAAGTAACTTGTGGAACAGGTGGACCAGCCTCCGCACCTGTGGCAGCACTGGCGGCCGATGATGATGGAGGTGACCGCGAGGGGGACGAGGCGAGGCCGAGGCGGGAGAGAGATGGCGGCGACAGTGGAGGCAGAGTTGAACCCGCGGTAAGAGGCTGTGAATGTGCCGGGCCTGTCTGCCTGGCTCAAACATGATGGAGTCATGTTGATGACATTATTCAGGCAGCTTGCTAACTTTTTATCACAGCATGTGTAGTTCTGGCAGCTACGTTTTAACACCAGTGTGTGGTGTGTAGCTCCAGGTCACAGTGGCTACGTTAGCTAACAGCGCTGGTTGAAGACAGTTAGCCACCATCTGCAGCTCTCTTGTGTTTCCCTGTGAGCTGAATGTGGCTCTGTTGTCTTTTTGAATCAATAGCATCACTTTGCTGGTCCATGTGTTTATGAGGCTATATGGGTGATGTCTTGTCGTTCATTGTTCAGGAGGTTCAAAGGGCCACACAGCCTTTTGAGTCAGTGTACAACCTGTACAACCCTGTCAGCTCCGACTCTCCATATACATCATGTCTCTTCCTCTCACACGCAGGATGCCCTCAGTCAGTTTTTAAGAGGATATACTGCAGTAAAAATACGACACTGAAGTGTGTAATGTCATGGAGTAGAAGCAGAAAATGTCAAAAACAAACAGAAATACTTAGAATTGTTCTTTAAGTACAGAACTTTTTTTCATTCCACCTCTGATTTTCCTATAATGACACCTGAACACACAGAAATGTGATGCTTCAACAGTGAGTGTGTATGTATGTTCTTCAACTTTTGGCTTGCACGTGACTTCATGCTGGTCTATAATTGGTCACTTAAAGATTCTCCTCCGGGCGCAGCTGGCGAATCAGCACTTTTTTTATGCCATTCTTCATCCAATCTGATTGATTCACGACAACTGTCAGTCAAAGTCACGCCCTTGGCCGCCTAGATGCGCACGCGCGATGGTCACTGACGCAAACAGCGGAGTCGGACGTATTTTGAGGAGACAATGGCAGCTTCAGGCGAAAGAACGTCAGCGAAAGAAAATTCGGTAATTTTCCTACAAAAGAATCATTTCACGAGGCGTTCGCTTGAGGGAAAAAAGCGGATAAAGGAGCTTGGGCCGGACCAACCAGACTTAAAAATGCAGCAGCAGGCAAGTGACCGTGAACGGAGTTACACCCGGAGCTTCTCCCGCTTGTTTTATGCCAAACACAGTTGGCTAGCTGGATGTGGCCTTGCTTTTTATTGCTTTCCCTGCTTGCTTTTTCAAAGTGTTGGCACTGAAGTTTTGTGGACAACAACAGGCGTCAGAGACCTGAAACATCTCCCTGAAAGTAGCTGTAGTTATCTTGACAATAGCTTGAAGCTAAGGTTTTTTTTTGGCAGAGTTAGCATAGAGCTCAACAGTGACCGCCCACTTTTTTAACGTCTCCGGTTCGGGAAGTAAATTTTCCATTCATTCACTCCATTGACGTTTCATAAAATCCTCATATAAAGAGTTTTAATCCTGGAACCTAGCCAATAAACTATGAGATGAACCGTGAGTATAAAAAATCTCGGAAAACGGAAAAAAAAAAGCAAAAGTACAAGACTGTGTACAGGAACTCTTCATCCCATAAACCATTGCGAATGTAACAGCGACGTCTCTGATTGGTGGAGCTCGCTGTTACCAGGGAAATGTTTACTGAACCCGCGAATTTCATGTCCGCGTGAACCCTTTCAACACTCTTCTGCTCATCTTTAAAAACACGCAGTAGATCATAAAGTGAAATCATGGTAGCTCTGTGGTAAACCATCGTAGAGTTCAGTGGTAGCAGTAACTAGCGAACATGAAATTTGCATGTTCGGTAAACATTTCCAGGGTAACAGCGAGCTCCAGAGACGTCGCTGTTACACTATAGGATTGTGGGTAGTGTAGTAGCCTACTTTTCCATGACATCGCGAATAAAACATGTTTATCTTAAAACAAGGTTGATATCATACGGACATGTGGCTTCTACAGGATCGTATACCATCGTTACACAATCTCATAACTCGTGGTAAGTCTACATTATGGCCAATAATCAATTCCTCTATTCAGAAAATGAATGACATTTTCACTTCCGGAACCTCACTGTTGAGCTCTATTGCTGAGCAGTTAGATGAGCGCTATAGAGTTGGCATTAGAAAGCACAACGAAGAGGTGACTAAAAATCGTCACGTACTGTCCAGAATAATAGACTGTGTGAAATTTTGTGGGGCCTTTGAGTTGGCTTTACGTGGCCATGATGAGAGTGAGAGCTCTGTTAACCCTGGGATATTTCGTGGGTTGGTGGATTTTGTTGCTTCTCTGGATGGAGGTTTGAAAGATCACGTTGAGAGCGCCACTGTTTTTAAGGGTAAAATTTGCTGGCCAGAAGGAAAGGAGAGCAAAATTTATGTTCAAGTAGTGTTTATTTTGTACCCCCCCACCCTCCAGTGCGCCTCCACAAATTTTTTTATCACCAGCCGCCACTGCTCGTCTCTAAGTCAATTTTGACGATTACGTAAACGTCGGGCCGGCAGGTTGAACCTCACTTTGTTTTGGTGGTTTGTCCACAGAAGTAATGTTGTCGGTGAGATTTCTATACGGGTTAAACACGACGTGAGAGAAGATGGTACAGCGGCCTGGTGATCTGACACATGTTAGACCTGCTGCCTGACACGTACCTCAGTGTATGAAAATCATATCTGATACACTTTGATTTACATATTATGATTCCAGCATGTATCCTATTTGATAAATCCGGCTTTTATCACTTTATCTCAGTTTGGCTGCTTTTGGTACGCAGTTTTTCACATTTCATGTATTTGCTTCTTTCATCATTTGTCACTTGCACCTGTATACATCTACACCTCTACATTTCAGGGGTTTATACGTTTCAGTGTACTACGGATATTTTAAAGGTTAAAGTCACATTTAATCCTACTTTAACTCAAACAAAATTATGAACACATGACTTTTACTTGTAATACTGTATCTCTATGTTGTTTTACAGTGTTGGGATGAGGCTGAAGACCGCAGAGAACACCGTTGACCCAGTCTGGCATTAACAGTAAGGTATGTGTAATTAAATTTTCCATGAATGTGTTGTTCTTGTCCATTTCCTTCTCATAAACACTGATAGTCAAACGAAGGATGCAAACCATGTCATACATAAAGGGTAAGGTTCAGTTTTAACAGTGTTCCCTATGTTTACAGTAAGTTTACAGCTCGCTGCATTAATGCAAATCATAGGTGAACATTAACGTATTGTATTGAAGCTCTGTCAACAGCCACAAGTCTGAAGTCTCACATCAGAACGAACAGAGAGCCGACGAAGATGGACGCTTTCCTGCTGCTCATCATGGCTGCATCAGGTCAGTAGTTTACTTGTTTTATAGATCTTTATATTCTTTTATTACAGCACATAACCTTGTGGGCACAAAACTGCCATCAGAACTCTAAATTAAAAGTGACGTACCACATTTATATAATCCTTCTCCTTTGATTGACACACAGACTGATGCAAACTGAATACTCTGAATTTGATTTCTTTTACCCTGAAATATTTGGTGGTAACGCTGCAGCTCGTAAAATCTTTAGCTTTCTATTTTTTCCAGTCCAGCTTTGGTGTATTTCATTTACAAACCATCACTGAGTTCCTCAATATTTCTCAATGCTGAACTGACTTTTAACACCAAAAACAATAAACTAGGATCCGTCTGCATAAAGCAGGAACCGATCACAGCTCTCATTTATTCTTAAAAATACAATTAGGGATGATTCAATCAGAATGTTGTCAGACTCTGTACCTGCACTCATTTATATATATACAGTATATATATTTATACACACACACAGTTTATACACCGATGACCTCATTAATATTGTAAACGTTAAAATTCTGAATTTGAATTTCTTCTCCAGAACTACGTAGTGCCCCTTTAATGATCAGCCTCTATGCCTTTTTTTATCCTTGTTCTCTCTCTGGCTCGGTCCAATTCTTTGTTTTTACACTGCCTTTCTTCGTCAGTCTTCTTATTTCTTCTCTGTGATGTGGGCAACGGTGGGGCATTTTTCTGCTCTGTTGCTTTTCGGCAATTGTTCTCAGTTTGGACTTGAACGTATATGACCAGGTGAGAGCAGGCACTGCACCTGCGCGGGGAGGGGGGCTGACAGCAGGGTGTGCACGAGAATGATTGACACTTCTTAGACACTCCCCTCGGCTCTGATTGGTTGTGTTGATCCGGGGGCGGTGGATTCCTGCAAATCAAATTAGGGCCACTGGGTGGAGCCACAGACAGCTGACCTGTATCTTATTCTACTGTCAGATCATGATGACAATTTTAGCAAATATAACCCAAAAGTAGTCAGACTACAGCTTTAGGTGCAGTACTTAAGTAAATGACTTTGTTACATTCCACCAGTGATTTTACTGACAGAGACAACGACTCACCTGAAAACACTGAAATGCAACGTTACAGAGTAAAGATGTATCATAGAATCATGTTTCACCCAAATGTAATCAGTATGCATGTCTGTCTCTACAGGGCTGAGTGCCATCTCATCACAGGTCCGTCGTCAGTACCATTTTGTTTATGAAAAGAAGACCATGCCTGAAGCTCAGAAGTACTGCAGAGAAAAACACACTGACCTGGCAACTATTGACAACATGGAGGACATGAAGATCCTGAACGACACAGTCGACAGAAGCAAAGCGTCCGATGTGAGTTCACTGATGTCTTTCTTTAAATGACACTCAGGTTGAAAGTTTTGCACGTCCACGTTGGTGTAAAGTCAGTAGAAACATTTTGAAGTAATATTTTGAGGTTCCGTACTTGTACTTGAGTATTTCCATTTAATGCCACTCTGTACTTCTACTCCACGACTTCTCAGAAGGACATTGTGAGCAGCACTTTAATCTTGTGTTACGACCAGGGCCTAGGGGAAACCCTGGCGCAACATGAAAATGAGACTCCCCTCTTCCTGTCCCCCAAGTACCACCAGCAGCAAAGCATTTTTAAATGGGTTTTATTCACAAACATAGTTTGTGCACAATCACACATGCTGGCAGTCTGAGACAACAGAGGAGGGCCCCCAGGAACTGGTGAGGAGCCGGCCCTTAAGCTCTTGGCTAGGTGGCAGGAACCAATTAGCTCCCTGGGACAACCTGTAATCACACACAGTACGTTTACATGCAGCAAGAAATTTGAAATTCTTATCGTATCAGACCTAGTTCGGACTTTTAAAATGCATGTAAACACCTTAGTCCGACCTACTTCGGACTTATTTCGGACCACAACGGACATCTCAAAATCGGATAAGACCACCTAGATAATTCCTTCATTGTCGGCATATTAACGCCATGGAGGCTCGGCTATCGTATCGTATCGTATTTTTGCATTCTCCGCATGCTCGAGATTTTCCGCTGGGGCTTTCACCCGGAAGTGAAGCGTCGTCCAGCTCCTCGTACGCCATCTTTGTTTAAATGCCGTCAGATTGGCTATATCCGAAACCGCATACTACCGTACTGCCTACTACATACTGCGCCGTATGTACAGTATACTGCATACTGAATTTGGGATTCAGTATGCAGTATACAGCAGACTGATGCCGTCCACACCGCAGTAGTATGCAGGTTTCCCAGAATGCATTTCGCGCAACCGGCAGCGGATAAAGCTGCTAAAAGCTGTTTTAATTCTCGCTTTAGCGCTGTTAATACATCACTTTCTTAAGTTTTAAAAAAATTTTATGCGAGAAAGTACCTATTTAGATCCTTAATATGTGATTAGTTTATCCAAACGACGCCTGTTTGTAAATTTGTTCCGACATTTTCGGAGATGTGAAGAGCCACCGGTGGGACCAGCGCTCCGGGAGGTCTCAGAGACATCAGCCCGTCTCCTAATGTGATGGGCCGGTCACCCTTCGTCGTCATCCCGGGTGTGACAGCGAGCCAGTCATCTTAACCGCAGCTCTTTGAAGATTAACCGCTGGCTGGTTAATTTATTTTTGTAAGATAAATATTGGTATCATAGATGAAATCTAACGATGTGGCAGCTACGTTAGTTTGTTTGAATTAAAAGTGAAGCTTCATGTTTGTTGTGGACAAAAGAGCAGCGCTGCCCCAGGAGCCCTGTATGTACAGAAATCACCACATTTTAATAAATACATTTTTTAAAATGAGCAGATTATATTTTTTCATTTCATTACGTTTTATTGAAATGCACTCTCTCCTGTTTGTTGTTGCTGATAAGTAGAGGTCAACCGGAAGTGGCTCTTTGTTGAGAGGGCTACAGCGCCACATAGCGTACGAAGTCAGACATGCTCCGGCCACTTTACCGATTCTCTGAACAGCATGTATACTCAGACCAGCGATCCGGTCTCATGCATGTCATTATCTGATACGATAAGAATTTCGAATTTCTTGCTGCATGTAAACTTACTGACAGACACACACTCAGGTAACAGAGGGTTATGAAACAGACAAGCAAACAATAGAAACATTTATACGACTTCTAGTGTCGTAACACTTGTGTCTGATGAAGGTGCAGCTTGAATTTAAACGACTCCTACCTCTACCTCTAGAAAACGCCTCATATTTATGTGTTTATAATATGAGATGTACTCGTAGACTAAATGTCTACATATGTCTGTATATGGATACAACGCTCATTCCAAACAAGTTGGGACGTTGTGTAAAATACAAATTAAACAGAATCGGGGAATGTGATCATTTGTCGATCCTTTTGGACATAAACTCAATTTAAAACAGTACAAAGACAATTTATTCATTTCATGTTCAGCGTCACTGATTTTTGTAAATATATGCCTATTCTGAAGCAACGCCTTTCAGACAAATTGGGACGGGGCAACAAAAGACTGAAAGTTGTTGTGTTGGAACCTTCCACAGGTGAACAGGTTCATCGCTAACAGGTGATAGTATCATAATCAGGTATGAAAGGGGCGTCCTCGAAAGGCTCAGTCGGTCACAAGCGAGGACGGGGCGAGGTCGTCAAACACATGATTGTATAGATGATTTTACTACATGAGCTCAGGAACAGCAGGACTGAAGTCAGTTCTTTGTAAATGTTTGCGTTCTGTCTTTATTCTACACAGCGTCCCAACTCTTTTAGAATCGGGCTGTAAAGTGTTTTAATATAAATTCCCTCGTTGTGTTTCACCAGACTGAGTGTCCCTGTTGAGCTGCAGTGGATGGAAACAGAAGGAGTGAATGTTGTATTAGAAAGCCTGTTGATTTGTGTCACTCAGACTGGTGAAGCCTCACATTAACTTTTGAGTGTATATTGTGTTGCCGTGTAATAAATGTGAGGATAAAGAAACATACATTATAATTTTGCTTTCAGTTATTCTGGATCGGGCTGTATGATGACGTGAAGAGCTGGAGGTGGTCACTGTCAAACACCAGTTTCTACAAAGACGGGGAGATCGAGTTCAGACTGTGGGGGACTGGACAACCAAACAACATGTACAGTAGAGAGTACTGCACAGCGATTGTTGATGGACGATGGCACGACTATACTTGTTATTATGACTTTAGGCCGGTCTGCATGGATGTCAGAGGTGAGAATATTAAGTATTGAAGTGGTTTGAAGTGTTTTTTCTTTTTGCTGGTGACCTCCAACACAAAGCTCTGTCTACTTGAGCTTCTTGTCATGTTTCACATGTTCATGTGTTGTTGGTTCCACCAAAGAAACATTTCCCCACTAAACTTCTCACATGGTGACGTCCAAAGAAGTCAAATGATCCAATGTTTTATGTAAAAGCAAATATTGGAGGAAAGTTAAAGAAAAGAAAAGCTGGAAACAGATTTGTGTATCAGAAGGTTTTTCTTTTCTTTCCTCTCCATCAACCATGTGACGAGCCCTCAGATGTATCTGGTGACCCTTCAGAGGGGCCCGTATGTTTGTGTTTCATACATCTGAGGAAATATTCACACGTAGACAAAATAATGTGTGAATCTATTAGATGTAGATTTTAAGGATGTGATTATTAATGGGGAGAGACGGTGAAGAAATACTCAGTAACATTTATTAAGATGATCATGTCTTCCATTTTTATTTGACAAAGTCATTAATTCAGTGGATTTATGATGCTGTGAATTCTGCCACAGACACGACATGGATGGTAAACTGTATGTTATAGTTCCTCTGCACAGCACTGTGCTCTGTTTTCAGGGCTCAATGTTACGTTTGTCTACATCTCGACTCCCATGACCTGGACTGAGGCCCAGAGCTACTGCAGAGAACACCACACAGACCTGGCCAGTGTGAGAAACACGGCAGAGAACCAGAAGGTGAAGGACGTGGTACCTGAAAGACTATTTGCCTGGATCGGCCTTTACAGAGACTCCTGGAAGTGGTCGGATGGAAGTAAGTCCTCATTTAGGCACTGGGATCAAGGTCAACCTGATAACTCTCGTGGGACGGAGGCTTGTGTGGAGGTATATTTGAGCAGAGATGGAAAATGGTGGGACATTCCCTGTGACCTGAACAGATCGTTCGTCTGCTACGGCCCACGTGAGTATTAACTTTTGATTCAACTAGTATTTATATTTGGATTTTGGTTCAATTTTGCATCAAATCAATGATAATGTAACAAAAACAACAAAACATAAAGTTATGGACAGAAAATAAAATGTAAACACTCCTGATGTTTATCATTGACATGAAATTATCTGTGAAGTTATCAAACAGATGCCACAGACGGAGGACAGAAGCACAGTTTCCCCGTCACTGTTCAAACTGATGAATGTCAATATTCATATGAAGAGATGTTTTGTAGTTGTAGAATGACACAACAGACTTGATGCAGTGATGTAACAGTATGAACGTACTGTGTGTTTGAATACAGCTGCAGTTCAGACAACAAGCAGCAGCAGCACCACATCCAGCACAACGCAGCCTGGCGCCGGTGAGTTCTGTTCAGTGTATGTTACCGTGGGCATCGTCTACATTACAGACATAATGAGATATTTGACTTCAGCTCAGTCATGAATCCAACTCCTGATCTTGCTTAGGGCACCAAAATGGCGAGAGCCAGCCCTGACACAGACGGAGGACAGAAGCACAGTTTCCCCGTCACTGTTCAAACTGATGAATGTCAATATTCATATGAACATATTTTTCTCACAGTCCCTACGACTACAAAGCAAGTGATCAAAGTGCGTCTGGTGAGAAAGGACTCCTCTCTGGATCTCAACGACCCTGCTGTGTTGGAACAAATGTTGAAGGAGGTAAATCATGTTGGACTTTTCTAATTTTATACACAAACAGAACAAATTCAAATCAAATCAGACTTTATTGATCCCCCGAGGGAAAACTCAGCAGAACAAGAAACAGTGTGAAGAGGTAGGAAACAGGTGGACATGACGTGACCTGAGCATTGTGTAGGAAGCTGTGCACGTACATATGTGCAGGATTAAAGAGTGTAGTCGTGCCACTCTGCAGGCCGGACTGAGGCAGAACTGGGACTCGTTCAGAGTCGACGCTCAGCACAAACTTTACTATCAGTTTTAGAAAAGCCAGAGCCTTTACAACAGAAGAAAGAGGAGGAGAGAGTCAGAAAGGACAACAGGCCGACAGGTCGACGCCGTCTTAGGGAACAAAACATGTGAATGTGTAAATGTGATGCAGAGTGCTGCTAAAATAGAGGAAAATCTAAAGAACAATGCAGAATGTAATATCTCTCTGTGAGTGATGATGCTGAGGAGTTTTTATCAGTATCAACAGAGGCTGAAGGACCAGGGGGTGAAAGGAGACGTCAAACTGAGCTGGAGGAAGCAGTCAGACGGAAAGGTCTTCCACAAGGAGGAGGAGGAGACAAAGAAGAAGACCCGTCGAAAGAGGGACGAGTTTTAAAGGGGCACTACGTAGTTTTGGAGAAGAAATTCAAACTCATCATTTTAATGTTTACAATATTAATGAGGTAATAATACAAACATCAGTGAGTCAACAAGCTGTTCTCAGAGGAGAATAAGGTCCCAGAACACTGTTTGAAGCTAGGGAGGTGGCAGGGTCCGCCACATATAAACAGAGTCAAACAGTATAAATTGTGTTTTCCTTTAAGGTCAGTTTGTTTATTTAGTTTGTTGAGGCAGAAAGAAAAATCAGCCAATGAGGATCTTTCTCTGCTCGTTAACATTTCTTCACCAAAACTACAGAATGCTCCTTTAAAGTTGAATCCCTGTGATTCTTCCTCAAAGTCCTCATGTAATGTGTCAGAATAGACCTGCAACATGTGGATGAATTGATCAGTCACATTAACTATTTTAATCATCAGTTAATCCTTTTAGTTATTAGTCAACTAAACAAACCAAATATACTCTGGTTCTAGCTTCTTAAATGTGACGATTTGATGTTTTCTTTTCATATATGATCATAAACTTAATATCTTTCTGTGTCAGACTGTTGGTCGATTATAACAAGACATTTGAAGTGATGTCATTGGGCTGTGGGAACTTATAACAGACTTTATTCACTCTGTGAAATACTGTGTGATGAGACAAAATACTGTGTGATGAGATAAAATACTGTGTGATGAGATAAAATATTGTGTAATCAGATAAAATACTGTGTGATGAGATAAAATACTGTGTGATGAGATAAAATACTGTGTGATGAGATAAAATACTGTGTGATTAGATAAAATACTGCAGGTCAGATAAGATAAGAATCGACTGGAGGAAACTGCAGTGAAGAAAACATTAAAAAGAATAACTTTAATGTTTGAAGAATGTTTACAATCTGTTTTCATGAGAAAAGAAAGTCTTTGTTCATTTCAGAGTGATATTCAGCACCTCACCTTTCAGTCTGTTGAGCCAATCTGTGTGTATTTACAGCAGCAGCCTCTGGTGGGTTGATTCAGAATGACTTTGATGTTGTTCCAGCTAACAGGAGCTAACTGGCTAAATTAGCACTGGTTCAGTTTGCTAGTTGAAGTGAGGCAGGCACGTGATTGGCTGATAGATGACGGGGGGCGGTGACATCACCACTGTCAATGAAATGTGGAAAATGACAGAATGAAATAAAGTGTGTCCTTATAAAAAGTGTGAAATTAAATAAAGTGTGGTTTGAGAAAATGTCAGGAACAATTCTGAGTTTTTTAAAGTCTTTTATAAAATGAAAATAATATCCAGTTTATGTTCTTATGAACGTAATGATGAATGAACATTTCATAATGAGCTGAGCTCGATCATTTCTTCACTTATTAAATTGGGTTCATTGATGAACATATTCACCTCCCATAACAGCCTCTGTGATCTGCAGCCCTCTTCTAGATTTACAGTACGCAGAGGTGGAATGTAACTTAGTACATTTACTCAACTACTTTTCTTGTGTACAAATTTAGTTTGAGTCTTTGCTTTTTATACTACTTGATACTTGTACTCCATTACATCTCAGAAGCAAATACTCAGCTTTATTTACTTGTAACTTTGCATATCACACACCTGAAAACCTCGTATCTCCTGATGTGTTGCTGGTGAATGTTTGTGATAAACGATCCTTTGGAGGCTCCGTACTTTACAAAGGTGTCCAAAGGTCAGTCGATTGAATAAAAAAAAAAAATGTACATTACCCTCAAAATAAAGGAAAATGTTTGTTTTTTTAAATCTGTAAATTATTTTTTTCTCACCAACACGTTTGCTCTGGGTATTGTGCACATTTCAAAATCAAACTTTTTCTTTATTTAACTATATCTATTCAGCGATTCTTCATTAAGGGAAGTCTGAAAGATGGAGAACATCCGGTCAAAGCTCCTGATGAAGAAGCGGTTCACTTTTGGCCTACGTCACAGCATACGTCACAGCATTACCCATAAATCCGTAATTCTCAACGCGGAAGCGGGTTGTGGACTACATTAAACACGATTTGAAGAAACTTAACGTATTTTATCATCACTGATGAGGCCGTAACTTGAGTTAAGAAAGCCGGAGGGGAAACGGTGCTCCCTGTGAACAGCAAGTCTTGAAAATGGTTACGTTAGACGTCATTTTCCCCTAAAACTACGATACCCACAATTCAGCGCCTGGCATTCAGTTCCGGGGTCGGAGGCCATCAGCCTGCCAGCAGGAGAAAGGTGAGGGAAATGTTTGATCTTGTGATGTTTTCTGGACTTCTGAAGTTATCAAAGTATTAAATATTTTAGTGAAGGCCTTCGCGGAGCTACACAGCGCATTAAATTTATATTTCAGAGCGAACAAAGGCGTGTTTATGATGTAACTGCACGATAATATTGTGTCAAGAGTCATGAATAAACATGCAGACAGATAACTGTTGAACGACTGGTCAGGTGTAACGTTAGCTGAATGACAAATGACCCTTTAATTGGCCATTTCATGGCTGCATTTATCCACAGAGTTGTCTTTCTGTGTCTCTCAGAGCTGAATGTGTCTGTAAACTTCGGCTAGCAGTTAGCTAGCAGGCTAACGTCAGCTAGCTGCTGTACATGAGCTGAATATTTTGACCTCACACACGGTGAGAACATATTAACTGGTTGGTTCAATGACAAAAGGAAATGCTACGTGCTACCACAGTCAAACCACCACAGACTGAATACTCCTGGTCTGGATTTAGCAAAGAGTGAGTGACAGAGGAGAGGTCGTACTCCTAAAGATGATAATAACAATGATAATATGACACTTTGTTTATAGAGCACCTTTAAAAACAGAGTTAACAAACGAGCAAAAGCAGGAAACTCAGGAAGACAATATATTACAGAATAAACACTCAAGAGTCAAGCCAAACACAAGGAAGCGAAGGTGAGGCTGAAACAAGAAGGCAGGACACAAAATGTAGAAACACAGAAGGACGACCTGAGTCATTATTATTATTATTATTATTATTATTATTATTATTAAGGAATAAAAGCCATAAAACAGGCAAGATGACGGAAAAAGAAAAAACAGCATTGGATCAGAGGAATAAACAGCAGATAAAAAGAATGAAAGATAATAAATACAAATAAAAGCAGTGAAGGACATAAACTGTCAGCAACATAAAAATAATAAACATAAATAGTGACTAAAATAGGAAGGAAAACAAAAAGGACTCTTAACTGGACTCCAAATTGCTCTTGCTGCATGTAAGTCACTCTGGACGAAAAGTCTGCCAAATTAATTAAATGTAATTTATTTATCTATCTAAAAATATTCCACAGATTGATTGATTTGACTGAGCTCCCTGACTTTTAGTCCTTCATTAGTGTCAAGCAGACATTTGGTCCGAGGCCGTCTTACCTGCAGTACCTGGTCTTCATTAAGAGAGAAGCCAAAGTATTAGTTCATGTCTATGAATGATATTATTGCCCAATTTATCAAACTTGTTAGCTTATAACGAAGAATTGAACTTTTTTCAATTCATCATGTCTCTAGTCACGAGTCTTAAATCATTTATTGTCTGTTAAGTTGTGACTGGAGTTCACATCTCTGGTGTCAAACTCCCGCGACGCTGCATCCTAAACTTCTAGTAACGCACTGTTAAAAACAGCTTTCAGAGCTACGTAAGAAATGAATCACCTTTTTTTTTCACAGATTGAGTTTTACCTCACTCACTTATACTAAATATTCCATGTATACTCTGTGAAGTGCCCCTTTAAGTCACACCTGACCTAAAAAAAACAGATTTCAACCTGATTTTATTTCCCCCGCTGGGTGTTTCTCCCTCTGTGTGTGTGTGGTGGCAGGTTAATGTGTGTGTGGATGTAGTTTCTGTGGAGCGCTGTGATGCCCCTGGAGGTCAGATGGCCGTTCCCACAGTGCCCTCCTTTGGCATGGAGGATCTCCGGCTCGCTGGTCATGGGCATGGTGGGCTCTTATTCATACTTCTGGACCAGTAAGTTGGACTACATATATTAGATACTGAGGGTTTGACCTATTTATCAGTCTGCGATTATAGGTATTGGTGTTTTGTGCGTCTGATTGCACATAAAAAATAATGAACGCAGTATTTTGGCTCTGATGCAGCATCTTCTCTCTGTTAGTGGTCACCACTCTGTGGTCTCAGTGTCCACAACACTATCTGATGTCACGATTTATCGCCAGTCTGCACTGAATTATCTGAATTTGCCTGAAGTAACCATATCGGTTGAACCCTATTAGATACACACTGTACACCGTACTGTAAACCAACACAATACCAACACGAATATTCTCACTTGCTAGCTGAACTACAAGTTTTCTCCCAATCTCTCCATCTTCAGAGTACATGAACTACTTGACAGTCCACAACCAGGAGGTTTTGTTGGACCTGATTGACCAGAGGCCTCCCGACACACCTCTCATCACTCTGTCCAATCACAAGTCTTGTATGGATGACCCACACATCTGGGGTAAGGACAGGTGCACCCCCTGAGATCACACAGATCTATACAGTAACATAAATGACATCATCGCATCTGTTTGTCACAGGTGTCCTGAGGCTCAGACATTTGTGGAGCTTCAACAAGATGCGGTGGTGAGTTTGAGACTTCCACAGTCATTTGCAGAAATTGGTATGATTTTGTTTTCCCGATCGTGTGTGATTATTAACCTCTGCTCGGACAGGACTCCAGCAGCATCTGACATCTGTTTCACCAGAGAGCTGCACTCACGATTCTTCAGCCGTGGAAAGTGTGTTCCTGTCTGCAGAGGTGAGTCTCTGTTGGTGTTAACCCCAAATCTCTGTCTTGCTGTCTGCCGAGCGAACGACTTACATTACGTGTTCTGTCTAGGCGACGGTGTTTACCAGAAAGGCATGGATTTTGTTCTGGAGAAACTGAACAGAGGGGAATGGGTGCACATTTTTCCAGAAGGTGTGTTCTCGTTCTCCCTTTTTTTTCTGTCTCTGTCGTCTCTGAGGCTTTTTGATGGTAGTTTTAGTAATGTGGAAATACACACTCCTTCTGTTGTTTCACATTCAACAGGCAAAGTCAACATGACAGAAGAGTTTATCCGGTTAAAATGGGGTGAGTACGGTGCATGTTTTAAAGTGTGTGCCGCTTTGTGACCGTGCACAATAAAGTTGGAAATAAAAGGTGGATGCAAAGTGATTGTTTCCCTTTTAAATAGAGGGCCAAACTAATTTTGCAAAGTCCCATGAGTCAAACGGAAGTTTCAACATGGATGTTTTTGTGAAAATCCATGATGTGAAGTGGGAAAAGTTCTGGATTTTGGGTGATTCGGGTCGGAATGACCCATATGTAATATTCACTTTCATCAGCCATGCACAGCTTAGTAAGGGTTTTGAATTATTTTGGCATGATTGCAAAAACTGGAATATTTAGTGCATGTAAACGTGGTCGTGCTGAAAGCGATTCTGTCTCAGATCATGTCTGGTTTGTGTTTCAGGTGTGGGTCGCCTCATATCAGAGTGCTCCCTCAATCCCATCATCCTGCCGCTCTGGCATGTGGGTGAGTAACCCAACACCACAGATGACGAGCCATTATCTGACATGTTCTGCTGTTCACAGATTAATTTAAATTGGAAGTATATTTGTGACTAGTTTAGTGATGCTTACTTCTTCAGTAGGGAGCAATGGGCCAAACTAGAGCTGAAGTCAGAAAGTATTCAGAGATCGACTGACACCTTGTTGGTTTTAGTCTTAAAGGGATATTCTGGTGTACGTTTAATCCATGGTCTAACACATCTTGACACCGAGTAAGACTCCCCCTCGAGAGGTCAAGTTAGCTGACCGCTAGCTTAGCTAGTTTTAGCAACCTCAGAAAAGACCGCACGATAACAATACACTGCAGCTTATGTCTCCAACTAGAAACCGCCATCAAAAAGCCACAATTAATGGTGAGAACAGCAGCAAACTTCAGCAACAGTACATGTACAGTCCCAGCACACAGTACGAAGCATCAAACATCTGCTAGCTTTGCTGGATTTGTATTAAAAACACAGCACAACTCAGCCTCTCCTCCAGCAGCCTGCCTGTGTGGGGAAGCCCTGACGAGTCGATTACCGAGTGCAGTAGATTTCCGCAGCTCAAGGATGAAAATGTCTGATTATCACTCCATGGAATGCTCAGTTCTTATTGTCGAGAGCTGACGGGGAAAATAAGGGAAGTAATGGAGTAATAATCAGACATTTTCATCCTTGAGCTGCGGAAATCTACTGCACTCGGTAATCGACTCGTCAGGGCTTCCCCACACAGGCAGGCTGCTGGAGGAGAGGGTGAGTTGTGCTGTGTTTTTAATACAAATCCAGCAAAGCTAGCAGATGTTTGATGCTTCGTACTGTGTGCTGGGACTGTACATGTACTGTTGCTGCTGTTCTCACCATTAATTGTGGCTTTTTGATGGCGGTTTCTAGTTGGAGACATAAGCTGCAGTGTGTTGTTATCGTGCGGTCTTTTCTGAGGTTGCTAAAACTAGCTAAGCTAGCGGTCAGCTAACTTGACCTCTCGAGGGAGAGTCTTACTCGGTGTCACGGTGTGTTAGACCATGGATTAAACTTACACCGGAATATCCCTTTAAGCTGAATCTGTTGAAACTACGTAAAATCTAAAACATCAGCAGTCGTACCCTTTTCACCGTATTGTGTATACAATGATATCAAGAAGCAACAGCGCTCAAGTATTCGTCCGTCTGTGCGATCTATGTCTTTCTCAGGTCTGAGTGACGTTTTGCCAAATATGCAGCCCTACATTCCTCGAGCTGGCAAGGTAAGAACACTTGCATCTGATCCCAGCAATACTTTATCATTTCCTTTTTTTATTATGGCTTTTTGTTATTTGTGAGTAACTGCTGGTTTGCCTCCAGAGAATCACAGTCCTGGTGGGGAAACCGTTCAGCGTGAAAGACCTCGTCGAATCCCTCCGAGCTGAGAACAAGAGCCAGGTGAGGACAGAGTCGGTGACACATGTACTCGCTGGGCGGTTACAGGTTACTGGTAATGTATTTAAATGTACAGGAATCTGTAACAATCTGATTTGGTCTTGAAACAGTTGAATAATCAGCCAGACGATGAACAAATAATTCAACAAATAATTCGCTAAGTGATTAACCATTAAAGTTAAAAAAAAGTAAAATTGCCAAAAGATTCGGCTTCACAAATATCTTAAACATCTTCTTGTCCTCCTTATTTTAGTCGTCTCTCTTCAGGTCTTTATATTTTCCTTCTTGTGACAAAATGTTGTAACATTACCTGAAAGTAAGCGAAATCCATCACTTAGCATTAGAGCTGCTGCTCATCATGGATCAGTCTGTCGATTTTAACTAAATTGATCGTTTTCCGTAGGAAGTTATTTTTAGTCCAGTGATGGTGTCTTTGAAGTTGCTTGATTTGTCCGACCAAACAAAAATAACTAAGTGTACAGTGTATGAGGAAGAACAGCGGCGAATCCTAATATTTCAGAAGCTGGAACAAGAAAATGTTTGATTGACAAATAACAGAAACAACAAGTCAGTTTTCATTATGGTGGGTGAATAATTTCCTGTCAGGTGTAGTTGGCATTATTTGGTGCAGTTATGACTGGTTACTGGATTCATTAATCTGTTTTTGCATTTGAAGAAGAACATTTAAAAGTGCCTGTGCCAATTGTCCTTTCAGCTGGAAATGAGGAAGACCTTGACTGATTTCATCCAGGGGGAGTTCTGGAGCCTGAAAGCCCAGGCCGAAGCCCTCCACGAGCAGATATAGGCCGAATCCTGAGTCACAGCCGTCCTGCTTTTTCCTCACAATCAACAAGACTGATGATCATCTACCCTAAATCGAGGGTAATACCTTTTACTACCGGAAGGCCGCCCACACACAGGGCTGTTCATGACCACTTGTACTTTGGTATCTCCTCCTCGTCTCCACTGGATCCCCCACACCTCCACACGAGTCACGAGCTTTTGAACGTTTTAAGCAACGTTTTTTTAAGGTGCTGTTGTGGGATCATTAATGCTGATGCATAAGAAGCAGATAGTTTAAAGCAGGCGTCATGTTTTTATACAAAACGGTAGAGAATTGATTGATTGTTACTTTAAATTAATACCAATCAAAGCAAGCATTTCTGAAGTATCATCAGTTTTACTCATTCTGCTGGTCGTTTTTTTGGTTTGGGCTGTGGTTGAGTTATTCTCCCACCAGTACCATCATGTGTCCCAGTAATTACGGCCACGTCGGATGATTTCACGCCTCTCTCTATTTATGTGCAGTGCCAATGCAAAGAGTCGCGAGTCGAAATCAAGAATTAGAAAGTTGGGGTGGTGAATCGTTCGTGTAACATATCAGACTTTAACTCAACAGACCGGAGTGTCACTGACCAGCCATTAACGTTCAAACACGCTGTAGAAAAACGTCTTTTCCACATGTCAGATTTAAATTCCTTAAAGGAACATTACAACAAGTAGCTGGGGACTTGTTTTGAAAGAGAAAAATCAATGGACAAGAACATTAATTGGCTCCATACAGCTTGATTTGAAAATCCGTTATTTATGCCCTGAATGAGCTTATTCATCCACTTCTTACGAGAACGCTTTTAGCTGAGCAGCTACATTGAAGATTTTGTCTTTAAAAAGGGTGTAAATAACATCTTTTCAAATCAATCTGGGATCGCTGGCCGTCTGGAGACTTGGATTGTGCTGTACAAGCTGTATGGAGCCAGTAAAATATTTTTCAGTTGCTTTTCTCCGTTATAAATCAAGTCTCCAGCTCCTTCAGTTGTTTAGGAGAACGCTGCAACTCTGTTTTACTGTGAAGCTCCAGAACTGTTTTGTACTCTGCGAAACTTGTGACTGAATTTTTGGGTGACCGGTTCCTTTTAAATGAATCCGTCACTGATTTGAGATAAAATGATAAACAGAAACAAGCTGCGTCGCTTCCTGTGAAGTCGTCCTGCGTGGGAGGGAGGGCAGCTGAAATCGTCTAACAATCAGAAGGACTGTATCGAGAGGTCATTACAGAATGTAAATACACTGAATAGCGGCTGCAGGAAAAATAATAACCATAAATGATATAAAATATTAGGTTGGATTCAATGGAAATGTTTAGGATTATAACTTAAACCAAGTGTTGTCGTTGCCCCCTTTAACCACATCTGAACTTTAGTCTGTTTTTCTACGATCTCTCACTAACCTTTAACCAAACCACGGCTGGAACGATGCACAGATAATGTAGAAAGTGGTAATGTTATAAAAGTTAGGATTGGATGTTTAAAAAAACATTGAGGAGAGCTTTACACAAAGCTGCTGTTTGTTTAAATACTAAATATTAGTAAGGCCCTCTGTGCACGAACACATGGAGTGATATAGATTTATATATCTTGTAATCTGAAGTTAATCAGGAAATCAGCTCTGAACTGCATGGTAACTTTTGCAGCTGAGGCATGCGGAGTCAGTGACTGTTGGATGGTGTAATGGTGACTTGTGCTGTTTTTAGCTTTTAACACATCCATGCAGCTAAAGTCGGTCATCGTTAACATCCCCATGTGCCCCGCCCGCGCTCCGTAATCTCTCTTGTACATTTTAAATCAAGTTTGCAAATCATTTCATAGAGCTGCACATTATTCTTTTTCAGATGAAGAATTAAAAGTTTTCAGTCGATCCTTACAGCCTCTGGATGCTCGGCCATTACAGACGCATACGTATAATTTATTTGTTCATCAGTGGTTTTTATAAGGGAGGAAAGGCCACAGCTAAGTGATCTGTGGTGATTTTATAAATGTACCGCCTTACTTAACGCCAGTCTTTCCTACTGTACAGTATGTGGACACCAATAAAGTATTTCACTTTTCTACATTTTTATTGTGGACACATGTTTCACTGGCTCTTGCGCGACCTCTCCTCCAGTTCCCCCTCCTGCTGCACTGATCCAAATGAGACGAAACCGCAAATGATGAAAACCTGTCACTTGAGACTTTGTAACTCATGTGATAAGGAGACACATACCGTGACAGGATAAGGGTTAAAATCACCACAAATTTTTTTTCAGTTCAACAATTTAAAAAGACTGGGACCGTCTACTTTCCTCCAGACATTTATGCTCAAATTTAGCATGGGAGTTTACGAGGGTTGGTTCTGGGTTAAGTCTGTTGTACTCTGTACTGTACACCAGTACAGGAAGACATTTTGGCATTGATTTCAAAGTAATGGGTGACATGAACAGGAAGATATTGAAGAAAATGACAACTTTTCATGATTAAAATGTATTAAAAAACATGAAAATATTGTTAAAAATTGAAAAGAAAAAAAAAAGATAGGTGTGTCACATTCAACCAGTATAGGAAGACATGTTTGCATTGATTTTTCATTGATAATATTCATAAAAAAAAGAGAGAAGACATTAAAATCCCCCCCAAAAAGAGGTGTGTCTCAGTCAACAGATTTTGAGTCAGCTGGTCGCATGACTGAATGAACTGAATAAACAAAAACTGACTTTAAAGGACAACAAAATTTATACTCTTTAACTCATAGTAGCAGTCTTGACTTTCAGAAAAATAATTCCTAAGAAGCTCCTTCACTTTTTAAAGAATCATTCTGTAGTTTTGGTAAAGAAATATTAATGAGCAGAGAAAGATCTTCATTGGCTGATTTTTTTTTTTTTTTTTTTCTGTCTAATCAAACTAAATAAATAAACTCTCTTTATTTTTATGGCTGGATAGACTGAATAAACAAACTGACTTTAAAGGACAACACAATTTATACTGTTTTACTTTGTTTATATGTGGCGGACCCTGCCGCCTCTCTAGCTTCAAACAGTGTTCTGGGACCTTATTCTCCTCTGAGAGCAGCTTATGGAAAAAAATGATAATAATTCTGAGTTTGTCTGTTTTTTTTTTGTTTGTTTGTTTGTTTAAAATTCTGTGTTTGAATTTCTTCTCCAAAACTAAAAGTAACTCAACAAAATTGCTCCTTTTAATAAATGTTAAATAAATGTAAATAAGTGAAAAGTACAATGTTTTCCTCAGGATTTATTTTTAATCTTGTGATGAACATATTTAACGCATGTAGAGAGAATACCTCCGCATGTGACCTCTTACCTGCTGCAGCTTCTGCCTTTTTTCACGCTGCGGCGAAAACGAGGCAGACGAGCCTCTTCTTCATCCTCCGTCACGTGACGTCACCTGCTGTCAGTCTCTAAAGATGGCGACGACAGGGCATCTTCAGCGCATCTCCGCGTCCCTGGCCGTGTTTCTCGGCGTATTAAGCGTATTGCAGCGGGGGAATTGCGATGAACAGGTGCCGCTCATCCTGTGGACGAGCGAAGGGTAAGTTCCGTTGTGTTTTCGGGTCTTTTGTCCTCCCGCAGAGGACGCTACGAGGGCTAACGGCTTTCGACGCTCTTACTCCCTGTTAGCTAGCGGTTGGTTAGCTGTGTGTCCGTTGACATTATGAGGATGTAAGCTAGCGTCGATGTCTCTCTGCTAAAGAGGTGAATACGATGTAGCCTGAGAGCTGAATTACGATTGAACGCTTGAATGATTAAAATAAAGAAGCGTAACATGATAGCAGACTGTAATTCTGATGAATGACAGGTGCAGTGTCACCTGTCATTTAAGCCGTATAACGTCACGTAGCCTGATAACCAGTGTGATCGATGAGAAATATGTAACTGTCGTGTGTTCATTTAAAACCCTGATTTTCATTTCAACACCAGATGTATCCAGACCTGTCTGTAAACTCTATACTGTATAAAGGTGTCATTTTGTGCCTGTCATTCAGTTTTCTTTAGGGTCATTTGAGTACTTTTACTTTAGTACTTTACTTAATTCAATCATTTTAAAGCTCCATGTTTGTGTTTTACTTTCTATTGCACTGTAATTGTTTGAGTTTTCTGTTTTCTGCCACTAAATTCCAGAGGTACTTGTCACTCCACTACATTTAATTGAAGGGTATATTAATTTTGCAGATTTGGATTTTATATCTAAAACATTTGCTCCAGATATTACCTCTCATGTAATACAGAGGAGCTGCAGTCGGGCGGGGCAATTCAACGATATACGTCATTATCGTGAAATGAGACTGAGATGCTGTACATCCTTCTGTTGTAATAAGACACAAGTGTTGTCCTGTCCTGGTTTTAAAGGCTGTATTACAGTAAAGTGATGCCATTTCCTTAACTTACCGGGCTGTTTTACTTGTTCTAACACTTGTCTTTACCCACTTAGTCATTATATCCACATTACTGATGATTATTTATCACTAATGCTTTGTGAAAGTACCAGTCATCATCTTGACAATTCTGTAACAATATTAAGGAGGTATTTGGTTAAAAAAAATATAGTGATTTGATACCCAGTCCTCGCATTTATGAAGTGCTTTTGAGGACATTTCACAATATCGAGATATATGTTGTGTATCACGATGTAGCCTAAAACCACTGTGATATTGTTCTGAGGCTGTAAAGAAACAAAATAATTCAAATAGTGATATATCAGTTTAGGATCTTTAATACAGAATAACTACATCAACAAATACTCCAAGATATCGAAGGCCCATCCTGTACATGTAATGTACGGTGTCCACATTTTTGTTTGCCTATGTTTTCTTTAGATTAAGATCTGAATACTTGTTCCTCCACCAGGATCTCCCTTCCAAGTCAGTCCCCTCCCACAGCGGGTCACATCGTCGAGCAGCAGCAGCTGGCCGCCTACCTGGAGAAAGCTCTGAATGAGGGCCCGAGAAATGTAGTGCTGTTCCTTCAGGACAAGGTACACACAACAAGCACACACATTTAAATGCTCTTTGTATCATTACATTTCAATTATACAGGTTTTAAATATAAGAAAAATAAAAACCTATACATTCTTTGACAGTCTTGGGTGTTTAAATCACCACCTGTGTCACACAGCTGTCAAACTTTTATTTTGTTATAAGACTGCTGACTGGAATCCTCGTTATGAACATTCCCAAATCTGCCAAAAATCAGTACCAAGGCTGAAACTAGTGATTATTCTAATTATTCATGAAAATGCTGGTTATTTTCTCAGCTAATCACTTAAAGGGGCTCTATGTTACAATTTGTAGACATTTACATGTGTTAATCGCTTTTTTTATTGGCTATACGTGAGCATATTGTAATGTGAAATGAAAAATTAGACCTTCCCGTCGGTCTCGGTTGTCTATACAAACCCGTGGATGACTTATTGAAGTTGTTGCTGCTGAACTGTGGATTTCTTTGTGAAGGACTCGAGTCGGATTTTGTCTGCTGTGTTTTCTACAGCAGCCCAGAAAGGTCAAACCAAAGACTGGCTATAGAGAGGGATTTTCATTATTTTTGTGTTTTTAGTGGCTACCGTAGTAGATGGCCCTAAAATGTACACACTGGTCCTTTTTTAAAATGACTTGTTTGCTCTCACTTGAAGTCAAATCAATATAGATAATCCTGATAATGATTCAGAACTCAGAACAAAACATTTTTGGAAGTCTGAGTTTTGTAGCTTCACTGTCTACAGTTTGAGTAGGATTTATTTTGCTTATTTGAGATTGTTTTTGACTGTCTCCACCCAGATGAGCATAGAGGACTTCACCATGTATGGAGGGGCTTTCGGAAACAAACAGGACAGCGTCTTCCCCAACCTCGAGGTAAGATGATGTCACTGAGTTATTGATGTTATGACTGTGGTCATATTTTGTAAGTCTGCTGTGTGTTTGCGTGTGTGCCCTGTGTTTCTCGTTTCATCAATGTAAATAGGAATGTGCCATCCCCGGGAGGCGATTGGTGGAATGATTCCGGGCCCTAGCCCGTGATTGGACGCATCTGAATACATAAGGAGCCAAGATGGCGGCCGCCGGTGGGCAACCGGCATTTCCTCATCCTCCTCCTCTCCCAACCGGCCATACGTCTCTTTTGTAGTCCTTTTTGTTTGAACTATCAGGCAGTGTCTTATGAATAGTAAGGGTGGACTGCCAGTTTTGTTGATCTTGTTTTCTCCTCGGTCCACCCTAAAAAAAAAATTGGATTTTCTTTTCATGTGTGAAAAATTTCTTTCATCTTTGAAATCTTTTTTAATTAATACATTTTTTCATGTATCGAGACCTGTTAAATTATTTTTTTTCATGTATCGAGACCTGTTAAAACATTTTTTTCATGTATCGAGACCTGTTAAAACATTTTTTTTCATGTATCGAGACCTGTTAAAACATTTTTTTTCATGTATCGAGACCTGTTAAAACATTTTTTTTCATGTATCGAGACCTGTTAAAACATTTTTTTCATGTATCGAGACCTGTTAAAATTTTATTTTTTCATGTATCGAGACCTGTTAAAAAAATTATTTTTTCATGTATCGAGACCTGTTAAAAATTTTTTTTTTCATGTATCGAGACCTGTTAAAACCTTTTTTTTCATGTATCGAGACCTGTTCAAAAAATTTTTTTTCATGTATCGAGACCTGTTAAATTATTTTTTTTCATGTATCGAGACCTGTTTAAAAAATGTTTTTTCATGTATCGAGACCTGTTAAATAATTTTTTTTCATGTATCGAGACCTGTTTAAAAAATGTTTTTTCATGTATCGAGACCTGTTAACTTTTTTTTTCATGTATCGAGACCTGTTAACTTTTTTTTTCATGTATCGAGCGAGACCTGTTAAAACCTTTTTTTTTTCATGTATCGAGACCTGTTAAATTTAATTTTTTCATGTATCGAGACCTGTTAAAAAAAAAATTTTCATGTATCGAGACCTGTTAAAATCTTTTTTTTCATGTATCGAGACCTGTTAACTTTTTTTTTCATGTATCGAGACCTGTTAAAAAATTTTTTTTCATGTATCGAGACCTGTTAAAATCTTTTTTTTCATGTATCGAGACCTGTCAAATTTTATTTTTCATGTATTGAGACTTATTAAAATATTAATTTTTTCATGTATCGAGACCTGTCAAATTTTATTTTTCATGTATCGAGACCTGTTAACTTTTTTTTTCATGTATCGAGACCTGTTAAAAACTTTTTTTTTCATGTATCGAGACCTGTTAAATTTAATTTTTTCATGTATCGAGACCTGTTAAAAAATTATTTTCATGTATCGAGACCTGTTAAAATCTTTTTTTTCATGTATCGAGACCTGTTAAATTTTTTTTTTCATGTATCAAGACCTGTTAAAAAAATTATTTTTTCATGTATCGAGACCTGTCAAATTTTATTTTTTCATGTATCAAGACCTGTTAAAATTTTATTTTTCATGTATCGAGACCTGTTAAAACATTTTTTTCATGTATCGAGACCTGTTAAATTTTATTTTTTCATGTATCGAGACCTGTTAAACTTTTTTTTTCATGTATCGAGACCTGTTAAAAAATTTTTTTTTCATGTATCGAGACCTGTCAAATTTTATTTTTTCATGTTTCGAGACCTGTTAAGATTAATTTTTTCATGTATCGAGACCTGTTAAATTTTATTTTTTCATGTAATGAGACCTGTTAACCTTTTTTTTCATGTATTGAGACCTGTTAAAATTTTATTTTTCATGTATCGAGACCTGTTAAAAGATTTATTTTTTTCATGTATCGAGACCTGTTAAAAGATTAATTTTTTCATGTATCGAGACCTGTTAAAAGATTAATTTTTTCATGTATCGAGACCTGTTAAAAGATTAATTTTTTCATGTATCGAGACCTGTTAAATTATTTTTTTTCATGTATCGAGACCTGTTAAAAGATTAATTTTTTTCATGTATCGAGACCTGTTAAAAGATTAGTTTTTTCATGTATCGAGACCTGTTAAAATTTTATTTTTCATGTATCGAGACCTGTTAAATTTTATTTTTTCATGTATCGAGACCTGTTAAAAGATTAATTTTTTCATGTATCGAGACCTGTTAAAAAAATAATTTTTTCATGTATCGAGACCTGTTAAATTATTTTTTTCATGTATCGAGACCTGTCAAATTTTATTTTTTCATGTTTCGAGACCTGTTAAAAGATTAATTTTTTCATGTATCGAGACCTGTTAAAAAAATAATTTTTTCATGTATCGAGACCTGTCAAATTTTATTTTTCATGTATCGAGACCTGTTAAAACCTTTTTTTCATGTATCGAGACCTGTTAAAACCTTTTTTTCATGTATCGAGACCTGTTAAAAAAATATTTTTTCATGTATCGAGACCTGTTAAAACATTTTTTTCATGTATCGAGACCTGTTAAATTATTTTTTTTCATGTATCGAGACCTGTTAAAAAAATTTTTTTGAGTCCTATTATACTCTCAATTTCTGCTCATCGTGCTGAAGCGAAAAGTTTAAAGTTCCCATCTCAAAAAAACATGACAGAAAGCCTACAAGAATGTTACACTTAACTTTAAATGGACTAAAAGCCATTAGACCTTCGTTATATATTTTGGTGAGTTGTGTATTTACATTATCCAGTAATGTCTGAACCAGAGAAATCCATAATTTTACTGAGGGTTATCATGAGTTTCATTTGGTCGCCTGTTAATAATAATAATAAGCATAAAACTTGTAACCCCTCTGTTATTTGTATGTCACTGACAGATGCTCTGTCTCTTGTGTCTCACAGGGGGCTCTGATGTCCTCGTCCTCCCCTCTGGTGCTACCTGCTGTGTCCTGGCCTGCCTCCAATGCAGTGATTGGTCAGCTGCAGGACCAATTAGAAACCTCCCCTCTGTACATGGACCCTGAGACCCTTAGCCAGCTGAGGCTCAACGCCTCCTCACCCGCCCTGCTGGTGTTCAGGCTGCCGTACGGCATCGGGTAGGTTCACTGGAGATGCAATCAGAGAGAGACGGTGATACCAAAAACAAGAGCCCAGCCCCAGTTTTTTATCACTCACTGCTGATCTCTGCCTCTCTCCTACAATGCTGTTTAATATAAGTAATGTTAGACTAATGGACTTGAACTCTGGGCCGCTGCTGCTACGATAAGGCCTCTGTACACGGGACGCCTGCTCTACTAACTGAGCTAGTGGACGGCCATAACTTTTTAAAATTTTTGTTCCAGTCGAGGCCAGAAAATCAACAATAAGGCCTCTATCTCTACATCTAAATATTAAACTCACCACATCTCCACTAGAGAAATAAATGGAGTCTGAATGGGGTTATTACAGTCTCAATCCTTTGACTGTAATCATTCCAATTTCACTCACCTCCTTCTTTTCATCAATATCTCATCGTTGTCCGACTCTCTTTCAGGGCTGATCTGATGTCTGCAAAAGAGATTCTCAGTGGAAACGGTGAGTCGTACATTTACACCTGTCTAACAGGCCGTCGGCAGTATGCCTCAGGTAAAATGATGTGTATTATGTGTATATTGAAGCCTCATATACATAATATAGGCGTTTAACATGTTTAAGATTGATTCTGATTGGCTGTCAGTGTTTCTGTTGTTCATGAAAATACTCTGAAAGTGATCCCAACGATATCGTTCCCCTCCGTCGTTGTCGTTATAGTCGTGGTGTGGACTCCTTACGCTCCATTTTTAAAACCTTATATTTATGGTTATTGTTGTGGGTGTGGATGGACCTGAACCCCTCTGAGGAGAGTGTTTTGCATGTGAGAACTCGCCGGGTAACGCCACGCTAATAGACGGAAGACGTTGTTTTTCAGACGAGGTGATTGGTCAGGTGTTGAGCACCATGAAGGCCCAGTCTGTTCCATACACAGCCATCTACACAGCCCTGCGGCCGTCCAGGGTGAGTGCCAATGTGTTCATTACTAATGTGTTGAACATGTGTTAAATCGTGTTTTTCTGACCCGTCTGTCTGCTCTCCTCTTCCTGTCTCTTTACAGGAAGCTGCGTCTCTCTCTATCGAGGCCGGCCTTGGTGGAGGACGCTCTCTGCTGCAGGCCAGAGGTGGATACAGGGAGAGGGAGAGAGAGCGGGAGAGGCAGCGTCGGATCAAGGAGAAGGCTGAGATCTACGGTCCGGTGGAGTTTAAGGTGGAGCGACTCGCTTACATCTTTCACTTAACCCATTCAGGCCTAAGACGCCTGGGCGATTTCAGAAAAACCCCTAAAACCTGAAGATTTTCTGGAAATTCAGCAGCTACTAAACGATTGATTTCTCAGCCTCTGTAGCAGATAGAAACAAAATTCAAAAAGTATTTGAGAGCTTACACCTGTGGCTTTCCTCACACATTGAGTTTATTTAGATAAAGTGAACACACAAATTGTCAGTGTCAAAGTAAAGTGTCAGTGCAGGAACAGCACTATTTTCAAATAAAAAACAGTGAGAAAATAAATAAAAATCAACTAGAAATAAAGAACAAGACCAGAATGTAATGACTAACAGTCTGCCTTAGATGTGCCGGCGATAGTGCTTCCTGAAGCACTCAATGTGAGCTGGAGTTTGTTGAACCTGGTCACGGTAATTATTAGTCTCGGTAACAAGATGCGCCCAAAGTTCCTCCGTAAAAATCTGATCACATGCCTGCAGCGGTGTGGCGTCTGCAGGCAAATCGACTTTCCCCCCTGCTGTGCGATTGAAAACACTACGCTGATTACTGTGGTAGTTGTCAGTCTTCCACTCACTTTCAAACCCTTCAAACTCGTCGTCGTTATCATCGTTGTTGTCCTCAAACATGTGCCTCAACCATAACTCCCGGTCGATCGGGTCAAAGCCCTCCTCAGTGATTATGTCAGCGAGGCTGTCTTATATTATTCGAAGCCGAGAAACTCCTCGAAATCGCTGCCTTCTGAAGAAAGACGTACCTGCTTTCCCGGCTTTAATGGTAGACTTACGCCACAGCGCCCCCGGTTTTAATGGTAGAAATGCGGCAATGCTTTCCCGGCCTGAATGGGTTAAGTCTCGCCATAAATGAAAAGTGTACAGTTTTATATTTTCTTCTTCTTCTTGTTAACAAATCCTATTAAAAGACCAAAAATCATCACCATCGATGTTTTTAGCAACAAGCTTTAGCCGCGTGTCCACGAAGCATTTTGAAGAATATCGCATTGGAAATATTATGGAAACGGCAACATTTGAAAAAACTTGTACGCTAGTTTGAGTTTTTTTTTTGTCTTTCCTGAATCGGAGTTGAGGCGCAGAATGTTTGATGGAAACAGAATCGAACTGAATAACCTCCGCTGTCGGCATTATAATCGTTGTGTTTCTTCTTCGTCTCTGGACAGGATGCTAGCTAAGAACAATTACAACTTGCCCTGTCATATTTCCTGAAGACCTCTCTCCATTTAGTCTCCTTGTTTGTTTACTTTCAGCCTGTTTACTTCCACATCCACACGTGATGTAGCCGACACCGCGTCATCCTCTGACCAAATCACGCTTTACCTGGCCAAGTTCATTCATTCAAAACAGTTTATGGAAATGCACCAGATTCACTTCTTTTTTCTCTTCAAAAGTTAGCTTAAAATTCGCTTGACGTTTTATGGAAACGTGGCTACCGTGTGTGTTTCACAGCCTGAGGTATCCTCCTCCTCTGTGCCGTAAAGCTCCGCTGTTGTCCGTAAAATATTTGCCTCACTGTTGCCATGAACGCAACCACCGTAGTTTATTTTGATTCAATCCAAAACACACCATCCTGCTTCCACGAGTAAGGATCAAAGCTCTGAACACCAGATGGGTTTATCAACCCAGATTAGATTTTCTAGATCTTCTTTATTATTCATATGGCTCTAGTTTAATTAAGTAGGAGCAGATAAATGTAGCAAATGTGTTTTATTTAACACTTTCATATGCAGTCCTTTTACAGGTTTTTGATGTTATCATGGAATTTTGTAACAATAAGAAAAATATGCAATAACAGCTTTATTCTTTCAGTCTCGTTTTCTTGATCTCTCATCTCTCGTCCTTCTTCTTCCAGGAGGGTGAAGACACCTGTATCCTCCTGTGGGCTAAAGGTCTGACAGTCAGCATCCTTCGGAGCGGTAGCTGGGAAGCGCACGACTTGACCTCGTCCACCTTTGGGAAGGAAGCCCGCCCGAAGCTCGACGGCTCACGCTGCGACAAAACCAAAGCGAGGTAGTCCATCTGTATCATATATTTAAGGGGGCGCTGTGTAGTTTTGGAGTGTCCAACTCAGAATTTTAATATTTACAATATTAATGAGGTAATAATTCAAACTCAGACATATTTATCTATTCCATAAGTGAACAAACAAGCTGTTTCTCGATGGAAAATAAGGTCTCAGAACACCGTGTGAAGCTAGAAACAGTATAAATTGTGTTGTCCTTTAAGAGAGTTTGTTTATTTATTAAAAATATCTTTCAATGAAGACCTTTCTTCTCTGATTAAGATCTCTTCACTAAAACGATGTCTGCACCATTTAAAAAGTGAAGGAGTCAAAACTTCTGCTACAGCGTTCATTTACCAACCAACCGACACACAAAAAGACACACAAACCATGTTATTAAAAACTTTATTAGACCCATTATTTTATCATCAGTGTTATTAAAGACTTAAGACAGCAAAAACACACAAATGGGATGCAGACATTATTTTACATTTATTTCACCACCAACACTGCTGTCAATATTCATCATAGCAGCATAAAAATTTTTTTTTAAGAAATTGTCTTTCTATGAAATGTTTTTGTGGATAAAATCTTAAAATTGTGTCAACTGGATTTTTTTTTTTTTTTAATTTTCCTGACCTTCTTTATCTGATTTAATCTTTGGTTCTTTGCAGGTTGGTTCTTAATTATGAGAACGTTCTCCGCCACCGCGACTTCAAACTAATGTGAGTCCTCAACATAAGAAACACATTCAAATAAATAAACAAGTTCCTTATCATTAGTTCTGTTTGAACTTTAAGCCTTCAGCACTGTATTTTAGTAAAACTAATGGACATGGAGCTCCATAAATCTGTCCCTGTAACCTCCATGAGCCCGTTTTGAATTCTGTCCATGTGTTTGTGTGTATCCAGCTTTGCCATGAGCCAGCGCCACTACAAGGTGTCCGCTCGCCGCTGGTTCACGCTGGACGCCGTGGAGCTGGAGTACGACGGCACCAAAGCCACATTCAACGGCAGCAGAAACATTTATGCACCCGCTGAGTACTCGTACCGCTGCGAGTCCGTCACCAACTTCCGTTGGCCCCTGCTCACCCCTCGCTCGTCCAAAGATCCAGCCAATCAGTGGAGGGTTTCTTTTGAAGACTTTCAGGTAAGAAAGTTGTCATCTTTAAAGTTTGACGCTGTGGTCCCCTCAACACACAGGAAGTATGATTGAGGGTGGAAGCCTCCAGGAGGATTTTTGTTTGTGAAACTAGTTTGACAAAGAAAAACAGTCTAGGGGGAAAAAAATATTTCAGAAGACATCTTTTTATTTCCATGCCTGAAACTGAGAGGGGGAAAATTCCAAAAGACCCCCTGAGGAGAAAGAAAAGACAATATTACTAAAAAAAAATACCCCACCAAAAAATGTTTCCACTCAGTTTCCAACATGCCAAAAAAAACCACTTGAGAACTGGATTGAAGAAAGTTTTCCTCATCTTTTTAAGTTACTTACATTTTGCTTTAGCATCTGTGAAACATGAAAAAGAGAATGAAGGAGAACATTTTTTTCCATTTCATTTGGGAAAAACAATTCCAGGACAAGAATAAAAAAATCAGGAGAATTTGTTTTTCTTCTCATTTGTGAAGCTCGGTGGAGAAAAAAAAGTACTTTTTCATGCAGGAAAAAATGCAATCAAAATTCAACTAGGAAAAACAATTTTGGAGAATTTTCAGGAATGTTTGAAACCAAATTTTTTTTTCTCCACAAGTTTTTCCCCACGAGGTTTTTTTTCCATGTGTGAAATCGCAAACTAATCAAGTTGAAAGGAAAGAAACATTTAGGAACATTAGGAATTTTTTTTTTTCACGAAATATTTTTTCTAATTTCACGGAAGGAAAAAATCAGGAAAAAAATAATTTAAAAAAATTTGGAAATATTTAAAAAAAGGGGGTATTAAAAAGATAAACACAGAAATTAGCCAGAACTTTCTGCTGGAAAAAAAAAATCTTTCATTTGGAAATATTTTCAGGAGGATTTTTTTTCATGTGGACGAGGGTAAAAAAAAAAAAAAGGATAATTTTCCATTTTATTCATATGTAAAAATTTATTTTTTTTAATTAATTTTTTTTTTACACATATTTTACACCAGGAGGATTTTTTTTTCATGTAAGAAAACTAGTTTGACAAGAATATTTTTTTCAGGAGAAATCTTTTATTTCATTTGTGAAATTCAACTAGGAAAAAATATTTCAGAGACTTGTCAGGATAGTTATTTTTTAATAAAAAATTTCCCCAGGAGAATTTGTTTTCATCAAATTAAACTAGTTTGAATAGGGGAACAAAATCAGGAAATAAAAAAAACATCAAGTTTTAGAAAAAATTCCAGGAGGAAAATATTTTTACTCTGTTTCAAGTGTGAATTCTTATTCGTATGTTTCCCAGGAGAAAAAATATTTGTGTGAAAGTGAATTTTTTTGTAGTCCAGGAGGACTTTTATTTTAATGTATGAGACTGAAAAAAAAAGTGGTGGAAACTTGTCCCCCACTCAGTTCCACAGATGCCAAAAAATCCCTTGAGAACTGGAAAAAAGTTGGCCCCTGTGTGGAATTGAGTGGGGGAGAAAAAACAATTTAAAAAAAAAAACAGAAAAATTAGCCTTTTAAAGAAAAAAAAAAATTCTCCCCGAATTCCTTCTTTTTCCACTTTTCCACACGCATGAAAATAAATTATTCCTGGCAAAAAGAAAAAGAAATAAATTCCTCCTGATTTTTTTCTGGGTATGCAGCAGTGTTTAGATGGTTCATGAAAAACATGTGAGTGAAACGAGTGAATCAGACTGAATTCTTCTTAGTTCTTGTTTCCATGAGAGAAAAAAAAAGAAGAAATTATCTTGTGAAACAGTGATTTTTTTTACTCCACGAGGATTTTTATTTCAACGTTTGAAACTAGCTTGAAAAATAAATTCAAAATTGAGTTCTCCTCTTCAGGAGAAAGAAAGTATTACAAAGAAAATAAATAACCCTCCAAAAATGTGTTCCACTCAGTTTCACACATGCCAAAACAAAAATCACTTTAGAACTGGTGGAAAAAAGTTTTGCCAAATGTTTTTTTCACCTCATATTTAAAAGTTCCTTAACTTTTGTTTTTAATCTTTGAAAACATGGAGGAAAAATAAATAAATAAGAAAATTTCTTTCCCATGTGTAAAATTATGCAAAATAAAGTTCCAGGAGAATTTCTTTTTTTTCCATGTATGAACAGATTTTTTTTTTTTGTTCCTTCTTAAATTCCCCACAGGATAATTTTGTTTTTCATTATTGAAACTAGGTTGGAAAAAAAAGAAATCAGGGAAAAAACAGGTTTTAGGAGAATTTTCAGGATTTTTTTTTAATCAAATTTTCCCCCAGGAGAATTTGTTTTAATTTATGAAAGCAGGTTGGGGTAAAAAAATTCAACTAGGAAAAATAAATGTTTTTTTTTTTTTTATGTGTGAAACAGAATTTTTTCTGGATCATCTTCAGGATGTATTTACATGATCTGCAGCTTTCTGCTGTTCCCTGTTTCTCTGCCTTTGTGACATCAAATGTGACATACCAGATAGTAACAGGAAGCTAAACTCATCTCCTGGTGATGTGAAAGTAGTCAAATGCCTATTTTAGTGTGTTGATGTGCAACCTTGGAGCTGCAGCAGTCTCTGTGATGCTGTTGCAGCTCCAAATGCTAAATGTGTCAACAAACAGCCAAATCAGTCGAGCTACAGCTTCCTGTGGTTTTTCCAGTATCCACCTGTTCCTCTCACCACATGCTGTATTGTTGCCTCGCAGTTTGAAAACCTCTTTTCGTTGAACAATGTGTCTCTAAATGTTTTTGTACAAACGTAGAAAACACAGATTAACACTGTCACTTCTTTTTCATTTAACGTGACAGATCCAGGGCTTCAACGTGTCCGGTGGTGAATTCTCGTATGCCAGTGACTGCGCTGGCTTTTTCTCACCTGGTATCTGGATGGGTCTCATGACCAGTCTCCTCATGGTCCTCGTGCTCACCTACGGCCTGCACATGATCATGCAGCTTCGCACTATGGACCGCTTTGATGACCCCAAGGGCCCGGCTATCTCTGTGCCCCAGACAGAGTAACTACGGTCTCTGTCCTGACCTCACTTTCCATTTTTCCTCCCTTCTGTGACTCGAATGTTTCTCTTCCACTCCCTCCCTTTACATTCCACTCCCTGTTCATCCGTAGTTGGGCATTATACAGACTAATTAGTGGTGTTGTCAGAATAAGGGTTTAGTCATCACTGCGTATGTGTCAGTTTATAAAATGTGCATCCTGAGACTGAGTGTTCAGCTAGCCCAGTTTGTGCCGCTCGTGTAAAAATCCCTCCACGGTGGTTTATTAAAACTGAAAGCTGGATCCTAGAATCCTGAGTCACTTCTAAAATATTCGTCAGAAGCACGAACAAACATTTAGATTATTCAGGAAATAAGTTGGGCGGTGTACAAGTAAAAAATTGACTTCATTTGCTCGAGTGAGCGAGTAAAAACACATTAAAGGAACAGTTCACCCAAAAATGAATATTCTGTCATCATCTCCTCCCCCTGTGTCGATATAAAGTCAGGTGAAGTGTCGTAGTCCACAGAACATTTCTGGAGCTTCACAGCAAAACAGCGTTGCAGCATTCTGCCCAGCAACTGAAGGAGCGGTTAGGTGAACTGTTCCTTTAATGTTGAACCCCATTATTTCTCAAACGTCACCAGGTGTGTTGTTAATACATGAGAGGCACAAACTTGGGTGAGTTTTCAGGCTGCTGTGGAGGAATACAGTTGTACATACAGGGACAAGAATTAACTTAAATTATAAAAATGCTATTTATTGGTGAAACTCATTTGTGTGTATGTGTGTGTTTACAACTGTTTTGTGTCTGTCAGTAGACAAGGTTAGGTGTTGATATTGAATGAAGGGATCACGTTTTTTCTGTATGGATGATAGATGAACGTATATCAATTACATTACTGTTACAGAGCAAAGGGACATTTTGACAAACAAGCTGACTCTGATCCAGATAATCTCAGTACAGACCGAGCTGTAACGTGCAGCATGAAGTCAGACATTTCCAAGTGTTTGTTAATCATCTTCATGGTTGTGTTTCAGACCGTGAGCTTAAACCTATTTCATTTTTGAACAATATTCTTTTCTGTCATAATTAACATGAATGCCGTATTTATTACTCAGCTGAAGTGCACTGAAATATGCTCAATGTGAATTTTATTTTCAGTTTGTTAACTTATTTTTTTTTTTTTTGATGATTTGTAGTGAATATCAATGATGTGAGGAATATGGTCCTGTGTTGATGTGAGCCCAATAAAACATCTGTGAAAACTGAGGGGATATTTTTATTTTGAATATGATCATGAATTCTAATTTATTCACAGAATATATTGCAGAAATCAAATCAAAAAAGAACTCTGCAGCAGGTTTGTATACTGATGGAATTTTTTTAGGACACATTTTTTTTCAGGAGAAATTAGTTTTTTCCCTTCAGGATTTTTTTTTGTGTGAAATGGATTATGTTTTTACTTTTTATTTTCACAAGTTTTCACCAAGGAGGATTTTTGTTTTCATGTATGAAACTTGTTCGATAAAGGAACAATTCAGGAGAAAAAACATTCAGGGAAAATCTTTTTTTAAATTTTGAAACTAAGTGAGGAAAAAGATCCAGGAGAATTATTTTCAGGTGGATTTTTTGATTTCAGGAAATATTTTTCATGTGTGACAAAATGGGGTTAAAATTCAACTAGGTACAAAAAAATGTGAATTTTCAGGGGGAAAAAATCTGAAAAGAGAAAAAAAAGCATTTCAAGGAAACAAAGTATTTGAAAAGAAAAAAGCAGAAGTAGCAGAGTTTTCTTCTGGAGAGAAAAAACATTTTAGGAGAATTTTAAGGGAAAAAAACAGATTATTATTATAATTATTATTATTTTTTTTCACAAGCTTTCACCCGGGAGGATCTTTGTTTTCATGTATGAAAGTTTTTTGTTTTAGGAAAAAAATTCTCAGAGGAAAAAAAATAAATCATGATAAATCTTTTTTTCAACTTTGAAACCAAGTGGGAGAAAATAAAGGATTATTTCTTCCAGCAGGATTCAACAAGGTAAAAAAAAAAAAAACATTAGGAGAGTTTTCCAAAAAAAAAAAATCTGAAAAATTGCAGGAGAAAAAGGAAAAAAAAATTTTTAAAATGTATTATTATCCAAAAAACTTTCTTCTGGAAATATTTTTCAGGACGATTTTTTTCATGAAAAACTAAACAAAATAAAAAAAGAAAAAAATCAGGAGAATTCTTTTCAGGTGGATTTTTGATTTCTTATTTCAGGAAATATTTTTCAAATGTGAAAAAATGGGTTTAAAATTCAATTAGATACAAAAAAATTTGAATTTTCAGGGGGGAAAATCTGAAAAAAAAAAAAAAAAAAAACATTTCCAGGAGAAAAAGTATTTAAAAAGGAAAAAAACGGAAATAGCCGAGTTTTCTTCTGGAGAGAAAAAAATCTTTTTTCTGGGAATTTTTTTCAGGAGGAATTTTTCCATGTTCCCCGAATGGGGAAAAAATTCTATAAAAACAAACATTAAGGAGAATTTTCACGATTTTTTTTTCATGTGTGAAACTGACTTGTTAAAAAATAAATACCTTTCCAGGAGAAAAAATATTTTTTTAAAAAACAGAAAATAGCCAGGTGTCCCTCTAAAAAAAAAAAAAAAATCTTTCTTCTGGAAATATTTTTCAGGAGGAATTTTTTCATGAAAAACTAAACAAAAAAAAAAATTATCATGTGTGAAACAGAAGGTTTTTTTTTTTAAGTTTTCACCCAGAAGGATTTTTGTTTTCATGTATGAAACTTGTTTGTATGAGGAAAAAATTATTTTTTCTTTTTTCAAATTTGAAAATCAGAAGAAATTTTTTCAGGAGGATTTTTTTTTTTTTTATGTGAAAATGTTTTGAGAATGTGAATCAAATTATTTTCTTATTTTACACAAGTTTTCAGCCATACGTGATTTTTGTTTTCATGTATGAAAGTTGTTTGAAAAAGGAAAAAGAAATATTTTTTTCAACTTTTAAACTAAGTGGGGGAAAATCCAGGATAATTTCTTCCAGCAGGATTCAACAAGGTAAAAAAAAAACATTAGGAGAGTTTTCCAGAAAGAAAAGATCTGAAGAATTAAATAACTTTGCAGGGAAAAAATCTGTCTTCTGGAAATATTTTTGGGAGGAATTTTTTCATGAAAAACTTAACAAATAAAACGAAATAAAGAAATCAGGAGAATTTTTTATTTCATGTTTAAAACTGAGTGGGGGAGATAATCCAGGAGATTTTTTTTCAGGGAATATTTTATCATGTGTGAAACAGATATTTTAATTTTATTTTTTATAATTTTACACAAGTTTTCACCCAAGAGGATTTTAGTTTTCATGTATGAAACTTGTTTGTATGAGGACAAAATTCATTTTTTTCATATTTGAAAATCAGGAGAATTTTTTTCAGGAGGATTTTATTTTATTTCAAACAAAAAAAAATGTATGTGAAAATCTTTTGAGTGCGTGAATTGAATTATTTTCTTATTTCTCACACATTTTCACCCAGGAGGATTTTTGTTTTCTTGTATGGAATTTGTTTAAAAAAGGGGAAAAAAAAATCATGAGAAATCTTTTTTTCAACTTTGTAACCAAGTGGGGGGAAATCCAGGAGACAAAAATTTAATTAAAAAAGTAGGAGAGTTTTCAAGAAAAAAAGTATTAAAAAACAAACAAAATTAGCCAGGCTTTCTCCTGGGAAAAAGAAAAAAATCTTTCTTCTGGAAAAATAAAAACTTTTCCATGAGAAAAGTATTTAAAATAAAAAACTGAGAAATTAGCCGGGTTTTGTTTTGGAAAAAAAAAATCTTTCTTCTTGAGTTTTTTTTCAGGAGGAATTTTTTCATGAAACAAAAAAACAAGAGAATTTTTTTTTTTCACGTTTGAAACCAGGTGGGGAAGAAAATCAATTTTTCCATTTTACACAAGTTTTCACCCAGGAGTATTCTTCTTTTCATGTATGAAACTTGTTTGTAAAAGGATAAAATTATTATTTTTTATATTTGAAAATCAGGAGAATTTTTTTTTACGAGGATCTAATTTCTTATTTCAAGATTTTTTTTTTAATGTGTGAAAAAAAATTTGGGTAAAAATTCAACCAGAAATAAGCCGGGTTTTCTTCTGAAAAAAAAAAAAGAAAGAAAAAGAAAATCTTTTTTCAGGAGGAATTTTTTCATGTGTGAAATTGAATGGGGGAAAAACTAGGTAAACAAAAATTTAGGAGAATTTGAAGGAAAAATTTTTTTTTTTTCACAGATTATCTTTTCCCAAAAGATTTTTCCATAGGGGGACTTTTTTGTTTTGATGTATGATGTATGTTTGTAAAAGGAAAAATTTCAATGGAAAAAGAAATTCAGGAGAAATCTTTATTTAATATTTGAAACATGTTTGAAAAAGGAAAAATTTTGGGAAAAAATGTTTTCAGGGGAAATGTCTTTTTTTCATAATTGAAACCAAGTGGAGGGAAAAATCCAGGAGATTTCTTTTCGGGCAGATTTTTTATTTTTTCCAGGAAATATTTTTCATGTGAGAAAAAAATGGGATAAAATTCAACAAGGAAAAACTTTTTTAGGAGGATTTTTTTTCATGTGTGAAACAGGTTATATTTATTTTGAACATCAAAATGAATTGTAATTTATTCACAGAATATATTCAGGCAAACTTCAAAATCAAATCGAGGCTTATCAAAGAACAGTTCAGCACCTTTCATTCTGGTGGAATGTAATTAAGTACATTTAAAGATCGAAATGAATTATAAACAATTTATTTAGCAATTATTTAGTGTAAAGTTGAGACTGGTGTTCATAAAATTAAATTATCCAGCAGATTATTTGATAGAACACTTTCGATGGGTTAAATATAGGGAACTCATTTGACTATTTAACGTTGCAGTATGTAGTTTTGTGGGGGATGTAGAGAGTAGAGAAAGATCTTCATTAACTGATTTAATGCCGTTTTACTTTGTTTATATGTGGCGGACCCTGCCACCTCTCTAGCCTTAGTTTCCTCTGAGAACAGCTTGTTTATTCACTTATGGCAAAATTAATTTCTGATCCTGTTTTATACACAGTTATACTTCCAAGAGGCACATATTGTACTTTATACTGCGTTTCTCTGACAGCTTTAGTTAGTGTACAGATTTCTCTTCCATATCCTTCCTGTCCAGTGAAAACCATGCATCTCCAAACGATGATTTGAAAATGAATGTTTGTGACAAATTGAAGGATTAAATAGTTGTTCCGCTGTAGATTGACAAAATTCTCCTTCTTACACATTTTTAAATAGCTACACTACAACAGATGATGATCTTACAGAATGATGATGATAATTTCTTACATACTTTTACTGAAGTAACGTTTTCAGTGCAGGACTTCGGCTTGTAGTGGAGTATTTTCACACGCACACTGTGTTGTTTGTACTGTTACTGGGTTAGAGAATCTGAATATTGATCAATATTCAATATAGTTCACCATTTTTAAAGTTGTAATACTCACTAGTTGTTCTTGGTCCTGGAGAGGGGGCGCGGCTCTTTCTGTATCACCTCCGTTTGAAGCATCCTCCTTCACGGCCACCGTCACTCGGGCTGACGCTGCAGCAGCGGGCAGCTCCTGGCTGTTAGCATCGCTAGTGCTAACATAAGGAGCGCCTGCGTCTTCCTGCTGGTTAGTCATGCTGTCATCAGTAATGGCCGCCGTGAAAACCACCGTCACGTTTAGCAGTTTTGCCACAACCTTCCTTGTTTTCCTCCCGCTTGCTCCGTTTGTCGGGCCCGCTGGGATAACCTCGCCTCACCGTCGTTGTTTGTACTCGGCGCCATTCGGTTTGTTTTGGTGCTGCCTTCCTGAGTAATGTCTGCACATGCGCAGTAAAATGGAATAGTCCACTATAGCGGCGACTGAAGGGGGGTGGGGGCGAGACACACATAATGGATTAAGCATTGTGATGCCATTTAGCGCATGTTTTAAACAAAACAAAAGAAAAAAACAAGATAAAACCCGGAAAGTAAAAGAAAATGTTTTGACCAAAGGTGTATGAGGAAGTCTATGGGTTCCTTGATAGCTTGAGATCCAAGTTACTCCTCAACCTTTGCCCAACGGAGAGTACGAGAACCGAAGTCCCGCCTCTTCCGGTTCTCAGGGAAGCTGATTTGATGAAACCGCTGTCTGGTGATGAATGAAGAGAGAAATCATTTATTAATCCGGTTTGAATTGTGTCATGACTCACACATATGATGTTTGTCAGTTTAAAAGATCATCAAACTAATTCAATGTCAGACTGAAAATACGTAATTGTAAAGAATACACAGCATACAGTGTCGTTGGTGACGTCATCTCGTTAAACACTGACCAAAACTGTGAACTTAAACATTGTAGAGCTGCTCCTGTATATCAGCAGACCAACTCTTCTTTCACATAACTGTAACTGTCAATATGAGCAGATTTATTGTGATTTTCATCTTTTTTACGACCTTTTCTGAGCCCAGTTGGCTCCATGTTGGTGTTGGTGACGTGTGTTAATGAGACGATGTAGTTCACAGAGTGCTTCAACACGAAACTACATGAGATTTTATTTTAATTACATCAATCTGAGACTTTACTGACTTGGAAAATTATCTTTGAACCTGACAAATAACATATGTGTGATTCATGGAACAAGTCAAAGTTCTTTGTGTCTCTCAATCACTAATATTCCATTTTTCTGACATTGGTGCCATGAGCTGCAACGCAAGTATCGGGACTTTGGCAATCAATAGACTTAAAAAAGGAAAAAAAAAAGGTATTATTATTACTTTAATTTCATAATAAACTTCTTAAAAAACTCAAAATTGTTCCTGACATTTTCTCAAACCACACTTTATTTAATTTCACACTTTTTATAAGGACACACTTTATTTCATTCTGTCATTTTCCACATTTCATTGACAGTGGTGATGTCACCGCCCCCGTCATCTATCAGCCAATCACATGTGCCCGCCTCACTTCAACTAGCAAACTGAACCAGTGCTAATTTAGCCAGTTAGCTCCTGTTAGCTGGAGCAACAACATCAAAGTCATTCTGAATCAACCCACCAGAGGCTGCTGCTGTAAATACACACAGATTGGCTCAACAGACTGAAAGGTGAGGTGCTGAATATCACTCTGAAATGAACAAAGACTTTCTTTTCTCATGAAAACAGATTTTAAACATTCTTCAAACATTAAAGTTCATCTTTTTAATGTTTTCTTCACTGCAGTTTCCTCCAGTCGATTCTTATCTTATCTGACCTGCAGTCATTTATCTGATTACACAGTATTTTATCTGATCACACAGTATTTTATCTCATCACACAGTATTTTATCTCATCACACAGTATTTCATAGAGTGAATAAAGTCTGTTATAAGTTCCCACAGCCCAATGACATCACTTTAAATGTCTTGTTATAATCGACCAACAGTCTGACACAGAAAGATATTAAGTTTATGATCATATATGAAAAAAAACATCAAATCGTCACATTTAAGAAGCTAGAACCAGAGTATATTTGGTTTGGTTAGTTGACTAATAACTAAAAGGATTAACTGATGATTAAAATAATTAATGTGACTGATCGATTCATCCACATGTTGCAGGTCTATTCTGACACATTACATGAGGACTTTGAGGAAGAATCACAGAAATTCAACTTTAAAGGAGCATTCTGTAGTTTTGGTGAAGAAATGTTAATGAGCAGAGAAAGATCCTCATTGGCTGATTTTTTTTTTCTGCCTCAACAAACTAAATAAACAAACTCTCTTTGTTTTCATGACTGAATAAACTGAATAAACAAACTGACCTTAAAGGAAAACACAGTTTATACTGTTTGACTCTGTTTATATGTGGCGGACCCTGCCACCTCTCTAGCTTCAAACAGTGTTCTGGGACCTTATTCTCCTCTGAGAACAGCTTGTTGACTCACTGATGTTTGTATTATTACCTCATTAATATTGTAAACATTAAAATGATGAGTTTGAATTTCTTCTCCAAAACTACGTAGTGCCCCTTTAAAGCTCGTCCTTCTTTGGACAGTTCGTCTTCTTCTTTGTCTCCTCCTCCTCCTTGTGGAAGACCTTTCCGTCTGACTGCTTCCTCCAGCTCAGTTTGACGTCTCCTTTCACCCCCTGGTCCTTCAGCCTCTGTTGATACTGATAAAAACTCCTCAGCATCATCACTCACAGAGAGATATTACATTCTGCATTGTTCTTTAGATTTTCCTCTATTTTAGCAGCACTCTGCATCACATTTACACATTCACATGTTTTGTTCCCTAAGACGGCGTCGACCTGTCGGCCTGTTGTCCTCTCTGACTCTCTCCTCCTCTTTCTTCTGTTGTAAAGGCTCTGGCTTTTCTAAAACTGATAGTAAAGTTTGTGCTGAGCGTCGACTCTGAACGAGTCCCAGTTCTGCCTCAGTCCGGCCTGCAGAGTGGCACGACTACACTCTTTAATCCTGCACATATGTACGTGCACAGCTTCCTACACGATGCTCAGGTCACGTCATGTCCATCTGTTTCCTACCTCTTCACACTGTTTCTTGTTCTGCTGAGTTTTCCCTCGGGGGATCAATAAAGTCTGATCTGATTTGAATTTGTTCTGTTTGTGTATAAAATTAGAAAAGTCCAACATGATTTACCTCCTTCAACATTTGTTCCAACACAGCAGGGTCGTTGAGATCCAGAGAGGAGTCCTTTCTCACCAGACGCACTTTGATCACTTGCTTTGTAGTCGTAGGGACTGTGAGAAAAATATGTTCATATGAATATTGACATTCATCAGTTTGAACAGTGACGGGGAAACTGTGCTTCTGTCCTCCGTCTGTGGCATCTGTTTGATAACTTCACAAATAATTTCATGTCAATGATAAACATCAGGAGTGTTTACATTTTATTTTCTGTCCATAACTTTATGTTTTGTGTTGTTTTGTTACATTATTATTGATTTGATGCTAAATTAAACCAAAATCCAAATATAAATACTAGTTCATCAAAAGTTAACACTCACGTGGGCTGTAGCAGACGAACTCTCTGGTCCGGTCACAGGGATCGTCCCACCATTTTCCAGAGCTGCGCAAGTCTGCCACCACACAAGCATCTTTCCCACCTTTGTTATTAGGTTCAACTAACTTCCAGTGCCTAAATGAGGAGCTACTTCCATCTGACCACTTCCAGGAGTCTCTGAAAAGGCCGATCCAGGCTATTTGTCCGGCAGGTACCAAGTCCATCACCTTCTGGTTCTCTGTCATGTTCCTCACACTGGCCAGGTCTGTGTGGTGTTCTCTGCAGTAGCTCTGGGCCTCAGTCCAGGTCATGAGAGTCTCGATGAGGACGAACGTCACATTGAGCCCTGAAAACAGAGCACAGTGCTGTGCAGAGGAACTATAACATACAGTTTACATCCATGTCGTGTCTGTGGCAGAATTCACAGCATCATAAATCCACTGAATTAATGACTTTGTCAAATAAAAATGGAAGACATGATCATCTTAATAAATGTTACTGAGTATTTCTTCACCGTCTCTCCCCATTAATAATCACATCCTTAAAATCTACATCTAATAGATTCACACATTATTCTGTCTACGTGTGAATATTTCCTCAGATGTATGAAACACAAACATACGGGCCCCTCTGAAGGGTCACCAGATACATCTGAGGGCTCGTCACATGGTTGATGGAGAGGAAAGAAAAGAAAAACCTTCTGATACACAAATCTGTTTCCAGCTTTTCTTTTCTTTAACTTTCCTCCAATATTTGCTTTTACATAAAACATTGGATCATTTGACTTCTTTGGACGTCACCATGTGAGAAGTTTAGTGGGGAAATGTTTCTTTGGTGGAACCAACAACACATGAACATGTGAAACATGACAAGAAGCTCAAGTAGACAGAGCTTTGTGTTGGAGGTCACCAGCAAAAAGAAACACAAAGGTTGGGAACTAGTTCAATATATAACAACGTGTTGTATTTTATAAGCTTCTCATATGTTTTTTAATGTTTATATTAATCTGAGCAGTAACACGTAACTGCAGCTGTTGAGTAAATGAGGTCAAGTCAAAAATACATCATTCTTCCTCTGAGATCCAGTGGAGTTATAAGTTACATAGTAAATAAAGTACTGTAGTAATAGAGTACATGTACTCAGTTGCTTTCATGTGGGGTGTGAAGCCAGATCTGAGTTTTATTATCTGAAACAGCTGAATTGCGGCCACGTCTCCGTCTGAGTGACTCAGAGACTGAAGCGTGTTTTAAATCCAGCAGGATGGACTATTACAACGCTCTTCTATCTGCTCGACCCAAACAAGTCATTCATCACCGACAATGTTCTTGTTCTCATTCTCATCTGATCGCTGTCGAATCATCAATATTAATTGCTGCCTTATTGGCTTGTAAGTCGTCTGTAAAGCTCTTTGAATTGTACTGACTTTGATGGAAGGTGCTGTAAATAAAGTTTGACTGACTGATCCTGTATCAGCCCAAATAATGAGAGAGAGCTCAACAAACTGAACTGGTATGTTTTAAACTTCACTGCTTAATATTCTCACCTCTGACATCCATGCAGACAAACCTATGGCGAGTTATACAATTATTGTCGGCCCACAGTCCATCATACATCGCTGTGCAGTGCTGTGTGCTGTTAACGTTGTTTGGTTCTCCAGGCCCCCACAGTCTGAACTCGATCTCCCCGTCTTTGTAGAAACTGGTGTTTGACAGTGACCACCTCCAGCTGTTCACGTCATCATACAGCCCGATCCAGACACCCTGAAAGCAACATTTTAATGCATGTTTCTTTAGCCTCAAGTTTATTAAAAAGCATTACGCTCAATATACACTAAAAAAAAATTAACATGGGGGTCATTCCAGAGGACCTTCCACTTCCTGTCATGGATTTTCTTGAAAAAGTTCATGTGGAAACTTTCATGGCACTTTGCAAAATCCTACAGTGATTCTCTGTATTTGTATTCTGAAACTCACCAATCGCTCATTTTTTAACTGGACTGGGTTAAAATGTGTCCTGAACATCCAAGAGACACCAAGGATCATTTACAACATGTGATCCTTTAAATAGGTTCAACAGTAATCCAACTGATAACAGGAAGTTTTGTTTTAATTACTAGAAAGAAGAATCTGTAATTTTGCAAAACTTCGTTCTCCACTAGGTTTCAATTTCTTGCAAACAAATTTGGGTTCTGTGTGGTATCAGTGGAGTTCTGACACGTCTGTACGTCTATGGGTACATTTCAGGTATTTTAAATTCAAGATGCACCTTCATCAGACACAAGATTAAAGTGCTGCTCACAACGTCCTTCTGAGGAGTCGTGGAGTAGAAGTACAGAGTGGCATTAAATGGAAATACTCAAGTACAAGTACAGTACCTCAAAATGTTACTTCAAAAGTTTCTACTGACTTTACACCAACGTGGACGTGCAAAACTTTCAACCTGCGTGTCATTTAAAGAAAGACATCAGTGAACTCACAATGGACAATTTGCTTATGTCTGCTGTGTCGACCAGGATCTTCACGTCCTCCATGTTGCCTATAGTTGCCAGGTCAGTGTGTTTTTCTCTGCAGTACTTCTGAGCTTCAGGCATGGTCTTCTTTTTATAAACAAAATGGTACTGACGACGGACCTGTGATGAGACGGCACTCAGCACTGCAGAGACAGACATGCATACTGATTACATTTGGGTGAAACATGACTTCTATGATACATCTTGACTCTGTAACGTTGCATTTCAGTGTTTTCAGCTGAGTCGTTGTCTCTGTCAGTAAAATCACTGGTGGAATGTAACAAAGTCATTTACTTAAGGACTGTACTTAACGTTGCAGTCTGTAAGTATTTTCTTGTAATATTTGTCAGAATTGTCATCATGATCTGACAGTAGAATAAGATACAGGTCAGCTGTCTGTGGCTCCGCCCAGCGGCCCTAATTTGATTTGCAAGAATCCACCGCCCCCGGATCAACACAACCAATCAGAGCCGAGGGGCGTGTCTGAGAAGGGTCAGTCATTCTCGTGCACACCCTGCTGTCAGCTCCCCTCCCTGCGCAGGTGCACTGCCTGCTCTCACCTGGTCATATACGTTCAAGTCCAAACTGAGAACAATGGCCGAAAAGCGACAGAGCAGAAAAATGTCCCACCGTTGCCCACATCACAGAGAAGAAATAAGAAGAGTGACGAAGAAAGGCAGTGTAAAAACAAAGAATTGGACCGAGCCAGAGAGAAAACAAGGATAAAAAGAGGCACAGAGGCTGATCATTAAAGGGGCACTACGTAGTTCTGGAGAAGAAATTCAAACTCAGAATTTTAATATTTACAATATTAATGAGGTCATAATACAAACTCAGAAATATTTATCTTTTCCATCAGTGAGTCAACAAGCTGCTCTCAGAGGAGAATAAGGTCCCAGAACACTGTTTGAAGCTAGAGAGGTGGCAGGGTCCGCCACATATAAACAGAGTAAAACTGTATAAACTGTGTTTTCCTTTAAGGTCAGTTTGTTTATTCAGTCATGAAAACAAAGAGAGTTTGTTTATTTAGTTTGTTGAGGCAGAAAAAAAAAAAAAAAAAATCAGCCAATGAGGATCTTTCTCTGCTCGTTAACATTTCTTCACCAAAACTACAGAATGCTCCTTTAATGGATTCTGATCCTTTAAGTCCATTGATCTGATAAAACTTTTGTGGATTTACTGAAAAGAGAGGTTCACTTTTCTGAAGTCTGGAGATTTAAAGATCCCGTCACAAAGTTTTGTCTCATCGGTGTATAAACTGTGTGTGTGTATAAATATATATACTGTATATATATTAATGAGTGCAGGTACAGAGTCTGACAACATTCTGACTGAATCATCCCTAATTGTATTTTTAAGAATAAATGAGAGCTGTGATCGGTTCCTGCTTTATGCAGACGGATCCTAGTTTCTTGTTTTTGGTGTTAAAAGTCAGTTCAGCGTCGAGAAATATTGAGGAACTCAGTGATGGTTTGTAAATGAAATACACCAAAGCTGGACTGGAAAAAATAGAAAGCTAAAGATTTTACGAGCTGCAGCGTTACCACCAAATATTTCAGGGTAAAAGAAATCAAATTCAGAGGATTCAGTTTGCATCAGTCTGTGCGTCAATCAAAGGAGAAGGATTATATAAATGTGGTACGTCACTTTTAATTTAGAGTTCTGATGGCAGTTTTGTCCCCACAATGTTATGTGCTGTAATAAAAGAATATAAACATCTATAAAACAAGTAAACTACTGACCTGATGCAGCCATGATGAGCAGCAGGACTGCGTCCATCTTCGTCGGCTCTCTGTTCGTTCTGATGTGAGACTTCAGACTTGTGGCTGTTGACAGAGCTTCAATACAATACGTTAATGTCCACCCCTTATTTGCACACATAATTTGTTCTATTTTGAGTAGCTGTAAACATCTGACTTACGGTACACATCCCTTAGTTATACCTGTGTGCACGACATGGTTTGCATACTTCATTTGGCTACCAAGATGTTGATGACAAGGAAACAGACAAGACTGGTTATTTATGTCATGATTATATTTTGTATTGATAATCTCCATTTGCAGAGTCACCAACACTTTAAAATAAACTCAGGAGAGTAAGAAGTACTAAATATCTACAGAAACTTCTTAATGCCTGTCAGGAGTGTTTAAGTTGCTCGGGACAGAAACAGCCGGAAACATTTGGTGAGAGAAATGTGAAGTTCCCATAAACAACAGAGTTTATATCAAACCCCTTCAGAGAGTGTAGGAATCTAGTGAGGCCATAAAAATGGAACATTGTGAAACAGAACAAACTCTAACGAATGGCTAATTGCATATCTTTAAAATAAGAGCCCCTTTAGAGGTCAGACAGAGACTTGAAGCCTCAGAGAAAAGTGTTCCTGATGAAGGAAGCTGCCCTCCTCCCCTCACAAAGGCCCAGAGGGCAGCAGAGGGAGGGCCCACAAACAATACACTCACTCACACACACAGAAAAGAGGAACTGCAGACCAGAATAGACGACATGATCAGATAAGATTTTCATACACTGAGGTGCGTGTCAGGCAACAGGTCTAACGTGTGGTCACATCACCAGGCCGCTGTACCATCTTCTCTCACGCCATGTTTAACCCGTATAGAAATCTCACCGACGACAGGCAGAAATCGACATTACTTCTGTGGACAAACCACCAAAACAAAGTGAGGTTCAGCCTGCCGGCCCGACGTTACCTAACAGTCAAAAATTGACTTTGAGATGAGAGGGAAAGGTGAAGTCACGTGGCTGTATTCAGAGTCCACCACTGACCTTTGACCTGCCGTGTGGTTCAGGATCTTCACGTCCTCCATGTTGGCTGTAGCTGCCAGGTGTGTGTGTTTCTCTCTGCAGTACCTCTGAGCTTCAGTCATGTTCTTCAAAGTGGTGCTGACGACGATCATGTGATGAGACGGCACTCAGCCCTGCAGGAACAACAGAACAACATGACACTGTTGAAACATCACATTTCTGCGTGTTCAGGTGTCATTATAGGAAAATCATCATCAATGTACTGTGACTTGTTTTTGACTTTATACTTCTACTCCACCACATTTCACATTTTAATATCTATTGTACTTTTAATGCAATACATCTGTTTTTTGGATCAAATTTTACATTAAAAACATGATAAACCTAAAAACAGAATACAACTTTAAAGCTGCGAGCAGGGGCGCCGTTTAGCTCAGTTGGTGGAGCAGGCGTCCCACGTACAGAGGCTTTGTGCTCGTTACGGCGGCCCCGGGTTCGAGTCCTGGCCTGGGGCTCTCTGCCGCATGGCACTCCCCCTCTCTCTCTCGTCCTGTGTCCTGTCATCTCTTCAGCTATACTTACAATAAAGCCATATAAAGGTAAAAAAAATTTACTAAAAAAAAAAAAAAAGCTGCAAGCAGCGATGATCGGGCGTATTTGTTATTGGTGAAAGTAGAGTCGCGTTCGTCTTGAAAAAAAGACAACAGTCGTGTGAGTCATTGGCGCACTGCCACGCCCACCAGAGATAACGGAGCTAAAAGATTTTGATAACTTTTCATCTTCAAGGTCTGAGGATGATACTGACTGAAGGTCAAGTCTGTGGTGTGAAATCTGTAGGAGGAGTTTGTTAAAGTACGAGGCAGGGAAATGGCGCCAACTGGCAGCAAAATCTCAACTGTGATGGCAGACTTCCTGTTGGACTGAGGGTTTGGGTCCAGGAGGGTTTTTTGTCCGTCTGGTCATGATACATAATGCATATCGAATGTCGTGCATGTATGTGCATGTAGGAGGCGGGCCTTCAAGCTTGAAATCTTGCAGGAGGCGGAGCTTCAAGCTTGAAATCCTGCAGGAGGCGCTGTGGAGCCATCCTGTCACTGAAAAGGCCCAGACCCTAGCAGATATTAATGTTTGTGACTCGTGATAAATCTGCAAACTCTGGCGTGTGTAGGAGTTTGTCTGTACGTACAAATTGGGAAAAGCATTAGGGGGCGCTACTGAGCTGTTGTGCCGCGCCTGAGGGCGGTTGTGGTATCAAATTAAAGTACTCATGAGTTTGAACCTACGCGCCAAATGTGGTGAGTCTGTAAACATCCTAAAGTCCTCTAAACAGTGTCGGCAAAATGAAAATCGGCGCACGCCATTCAAGATGGCCGACTTCCTGTTGTTGCGAAAAAATCCTCAAAATGAATTCCGGGCTATATCGATCAGATCTGTGAGTCCTGTACATTTCATGAAGATCAGAGAGGGTTTTTGGTCACATGACCCGGCGCTAGGGGGCGCTGTGGAGCCCCCTGGCCACACCCACAACCAATCACGTTGAATCATAACGTTTTCACCAGATGTGACGTGTGTGCAGAGTTTGGTGAGTTTCGGGGGATGTTTAGGCCGCCAAACATGTGCTTCTTTGGGCAGAAGAAAAGTTCCAACTCACAGAAACTTGGCAGAGTAAACTAGAAGTACTTCAGACTTGTACTTAAATACAGTACTCAAGTAAATGTACATAGCTTCATTTCATAGCTGACTGCTGGTATTAAATCTTGGAGGGTTAAGACTCTGAAGCTTAAAGGGATAAATTTCCGGTGTAAACTTAATCCATGGTCGTCATGACCTTGACGCCGAGTAGGGTTGTCAAAAGTATCGATACTCAAAAAAGTATCGATACTAAAACGTTGTATCCGGATACGATACTCATTTTCAAAAGTATCGATACCCCCGACGCCGAGCTGCCGACGCTGCGTCCTTCTCTCTCTCTGCCTTCACACACACACAGCAGCAGGCCCCTCCCCCTCACCGTGACGTGCACAATAACAACAGAGCATGATGGCCAGTGCTGCTGCAGGAGGTCCAAACCAACCAGATTTGGTTGAAAATGAAAGAGGGAAAAGTGTTGTTTGGAGCTATTTTGCCTTCGAGCCTGACGTGCACGGAAAGCCGAAGGACGCGGATCGGCCTGTGTGCAAACACTGCTACAAGGCGGCAGCGACCAAGTCAAGCAGTAGGCTACTTCAAACTTGGCGAAACATCTTGAGGACCGACAGCCTGGCCTTTACAGTGAATTTCGACAGGTTAGCGTCTTTCGTTTCAAACTTACCTATTACTGATGTTATCGTGGCCGGTGGCCCGCATTAATGTTGGCCGTGTTATGATTAGCCATTAGCCGCAGCTAGCAATTAAAGGCTGAGGCACGTAGTATGCCCATATCACGTAGTATGCCCATATTACGTTAATTGACACAGTGTTAGTATAAATAAGCATAGAGTTAATAAGTTTACATAAATGTTGGTGACTAAAAAGTGTTATTTTCTCTCTTGAAGACCCAGAATGAAGCAGAGAAAAGTCGACCTGCAACCAAACAGCAACACACACAGCCGACTCTACCATCTGTTTATTTTTTGCACTACCTCAGACCTGAAACTTGTTATCATAGTTGCAGTTTCTTTTTGCACAACTGTTTTTTATTATAAATATTTAACCTGTGTTTCTGTTAATTTTTACATGTTGCATTTTTCTTGTTAATAAAAATATTTCTGTTAAATTTGGGGGTCTTTGTTTTTATCCTTGTGGTATCGAAAATGGTATCGAGTATCGAATATTTTCCTGAGTATCGGTATCGAGTTCAAAATTTTAGTATCGTGACAACCGTAACGCCGAGTAAAGGCCCTCACACACCAGTGTGTGCCAGTAACCCAAAACATGAAAACATGAAAACAGGAAATGACAGAACGGAGTGCGGACCGTAGCTTATCAGAACAAAGCACACACAGTGTTAGCTCGGCATTACTTGCGTGATGTCGTATTACGGTGGTCTCTCTTCCACCAGGGCAGCCAGCTGCTCCTCAAAGTCCTCGGTCCACACAGCCATGGCTTCCAAACATACGTTGGTTTATCCCCAAAATAACGAACGGTGAAGTGTTGTTTGTAACTCTGTGCCGTCTCTGTTTATGTGCTTTGTTTACCGTCGTCACTTCCGCCGCCCCTCCCACACGCCGCGCTGATTCGCTGGCACACCGCCAATCAGAATGGTCACTGAACAGCTAGCTAACAACCAATCAGAGTATCCGACGGCGTCCTAAAGACTCCCCCTCGAGAGGTCAAGTTAGCTGACCGCTAACTTAGCTAGTTTTAGCAACCTCAGAAAAGACGCACGATAACAATACACTGCAGCTTAGTTGTACTTAAATACAGGACTCAAGTAAATGTACATAGCTTCATTTCATAGCTGACTGCTGGTATTAAATCTTGGAGGGTTAAGACTCTGAAGCTTAAAGGGATATTCTGGTGTAAATTTAATCCATGTTATACCATGGTCAGGGTGAATACTCGATTCTGATTGGCTGTAGGGTGTACGTTAAAAAGTGTTAATGGACACCTGCTAAGTAGTTCCAGTTAAATTGTCTGTTCACCGTCTAAATTAATGCGCTAGCTGCGTAACCATAGCGACGGGAACGCAGTCAAAGCCTCTGTTTACAGTTTATTTCCAGCACTGAGTGCAGTCCGTCAGTCCTTCAGAGCCTTATCCTCTGAACACCACAGGATGGAGACTGTAACACACAAGCTGCAGAAAGTACACTTCCCCTCTAAACTTACTGATACTTTTTTTTTTTTTATCACTTAAGCGAATAATCTCACATCCCGTTGGCTGTTCAGCTCTCTGCTTCAGGCTGCGGCCACAGTAACGTTACACACGGCCGATCATTTGTTCGTGAAAATCTTGATATTGATTTGGGGACAGTGACATGACTGGTAAGCTAGCTAGTCTTGTTGTTAAACATACTGTCAAATTATATTTACTGTTCGTCAACCGTACGCAATGTTATCGACTTTGAATCTTGCTAGCATAGCGTTAGCTTCCTGGCTCACCGCTGAGCGGACCAGACTATCTCCCGTTGCCAAGTCGTATCTAAGGTCCGTCCTATTTACTGGAGAGGTGAACAACGTTTCCGTTGCATAAGAACCTTACGGGAGGGTAACGGTTGTTCCAGGTATTAGTCAAACCCTCAGGCGTTACCAGGTAAACTAAGTTATTGCCTGTGAAAAACTTTATATTTTGATTGTAAAACGCATGAAAATATAACTTAATGGTCTTAATTTATTTTCTTTGGCAAGTGACCATGGTATAAGCGGGATAATGCCCGACGAGGTGTCCATTAACATAAATGAATGGACTTCGCGGAAGCAACCGTTCACGTCTAACACACCTTGACACCGAGTAAGACTCCCCCTCGAGAGGTCAAGTTAGCTGACCGCTAGCTTAGCTAGTTTTAGCAACCTCAGAAAAGACCGCACGATAACAATACACTGCAGCTTATGTCTCCAACTAGAAACCGCCATCAAAAAGCCACAATTAATGGTGAGAACAGCACCAAACTTCAGCAACAGTACATGTACAGTCCCAGCACACAGTACGAAGCATCAAACATCTGCTAGCTTTGCCGGATTTGTATTAAAAACACAGCTCAACTCACCCTCTCCTCCAGCAGCCTGCCTGTGTGGGGAAGCTCAAGGATGAAAATGTCTGATTATTACTCCATGGATGCTTAGTTCTTATTATCGAGAGCTGACAGGGAAAATAACGGAAGTAATGGAGTAATAATCACCCAGGTGTCCCCCAGTGTTTGGAGACATCTGCTTGTACTGTGCTTTTATTTTGAAAACAGCGATATAAGATTCCGGTGTCTCTCCCTCTTACCTTCCTCTGACTTGACGCAGCTGCACTCTGGAGTCAGCAGCGGACTTTTTTTTTTTCTCTTTATTTCATATCATGCATACAATCAAGTATATCAGACAAAATCACCCCTCCCCCCACCCCTGCCACAAACACAACAAAACAATAAATTAAACCAAGGAAAAACAAATCAAAAGACAAAACAAAACAAAATAAGGCGACACAAACCAGGATATAGTTATTTGATCGTTACCGGCATTTCAATCATAATTGCCAGATATAGGCTGCAAATCTCTATCTTTATCTGGAGTAGATTTTGAAGCTCTCTAGAATTTGTTTTGTTCGGGTAGCCTTCTTATTTTCACAGTTTTTGATTGTATCAGCATATTGCTGCAGTTAAAAAAAAAACACATTACCATTCGGCTTTGAATTTGTCCATTTTTTTTGTGGGTATGAAATTTTCCAAGCATCAGTATTAGCTGTACAAAAAAAGCTGTACGATTGTCCACATTCCCGTCAAAGTAGATGAAAACGTCTTTTTCCTGTAGGAAAATTACTCGTCCTGTTATTGTCCTTATATAATGCTGTACGTCAGTCCAGAATGTTTTTGAAAATACACATTGAAAAAACAGATGATGAATTGTTTCCTCTTCATTTCCACAGAATTTACAAAACAGATCATTGTCAATATTAAATCTTGCCAATTTCTTTTGTGTTGGATAGATCTTATGTAATATCCTATATGAAACCTCTTTAATTTTATTGTTTAAGCAGAACTTCTCACCAACCATCCATGCTTCTTGCCAAATAATATCTCCATAACATGAGTTCCAAAATGACAAATAACATATGTGTGATTCATGGAACAAGTCAAAGTTCTTTGTGTCTCTCAATCACTAATATCACATTTTTCTGACATTGGTGCCATGAGCTGCAACGCAAGTATCGGGACTTTGGCAATCAATAGACTTAAAAAAGAAAAAAAAGGTATTATTATTACTTTAATTTCATAATAAACTTCTTAAAAAATCAAAATTGTTCCTGACATTTTTCTCAAACCACACTTTATTTAATTTCACACTTTTTATAAGGACACACTTTATTTCATTCTGTCATTTTCCACATTTCATTGACAGTGGTGATGTCACCGCCCCCGTCATCTATCAGCCAATCACATGTGCCTGCCTCACTTCAACTAGCAAACTGAACCAGTGCTAATTTAGCCAGTTAGCTCCTGTTAGCTGGAGCAACAACATCAAAGTCATTCTGAATCAACCCACCAGAGGCTGCTGCTGTAAATACACACAGATTGGCTCAACAGACTGAAAGGTGAGCTGCTGAATATCACTCTGAAATGAACAAAGACTTTCTTTTCTCATGAAAACAGATTTTAAACATTCTTCAAACATTAAAGTTCATCTTTTTAATGTTTTCTTCACTGCAGTTTCCTCCAGTCGATTCTTATCTTATCTGACCTGCAGTCATTTATCTGATTACACAGTATTTTATCTCATCACACAGTATTTTATCTGATTACACAGTATTTTATCTCATCACACAGTATTTTATCTCATCACACAGTATTTTATCTCATCACACAGTATTTTATCTCATCACACAGTATTTCATAGAGTGAATAAAGTCTGTTATAAGTTCCCACAGCCCAATGACATCACTTTAAATGTCTTGTTATAATCGACCAACAGTCTGACACAGAAAGATATTAAGTTTATGATCATATATGAAAAGAAAACATCAAATCGTCACATTTAAGAAGCTAGAACCAGAGTATATTTGGTTTGGTTAGTTGACTAATAACTAAAAGGATTAACTGATGATTAAAATAGTTAATGTGACTGATCGATTCATCCACATGTTGCAGGTCTATTCTGACACATTACATGAGGACTTTGAGGAAGAATCACAGGAATTCAACTTTAAAGGAGCATTCTGTAGTTTTGGTGAAGAAATGTTAACGAGCAGAGAAAGATCCTCATTGGCTGATTTTTCTTTCTGCCTCAACAAACTAAATAAACAAACTCTCTTTGTTTTCATGACTGAATAAACTGAATAAACAAACTGACCTTAAAGGAAAACACAGTTTATACTGTTTGACTCTGTTTATATGTGGCGGACCCTGCCACCTCTCTAGCTTCAAACAGTGTTCTGGGACCTTATTCTCCTCTGAGAACAGCTTGTTGACTCACTGATGTTTGTATTATTACCTCATTAATATTGTAAACATTAAAATGATGAGTTTGAATTTCTTCTCCAAAACTACGTAGTGCCCCTTTAAAGCTCGTCCTTCTTTGGACAGTTCGTCTTCTTCTTTGTCTCCTCCTCCTCCTTGTGGAAGACCTTTCCGTCTGACTGCTTCCTCCAGCTCAGTTTGACGTCTCCTTTCACCCCCTGGTCCTTCAGCCTCTGTTGATACTGATAAAAACTCCTCAGCATCATCACTCACAGAGAGATATTACATTCTGCATTGTTCTTTAGATTTTCCTCTATTTTAGCAGCACTCTGCATCACATTTACACATTCACATGTTTTGTTCCCTAAGACGGCGTCGACCTGTCGGCCTGTTGTCCTCTCTGACTCTCTCCTCCTCTTTCTTCTGTTGTAAAGGCTCTGGCTTTTCTAAAACTGATAGTAAAGTTTGTGCTGAGCGTCGACTCTGAACGAGTCCCAGTTCTGCCTCAGTCCGGCCTGCAGAGTGGCACGACTACACTCTTTAATCCTGCACATATGTACGTGCACAGCTTCCTACACGATGCTCAGGTCACGTCATGTCCATCTGTTTCCTACCTCTTCACACTGTTTCTTGTTCTGCTGAGTTTTCCCTCGGGGGATCAATAAAGTCTGATCTGATTTGAATTTGTTCTGTTTGTGTATAAAATTAGAAAAGTCCAACATGATTTACCTCCTTCAACATTTGTTCCAACACAGCAGGGTCGTTGAGATCCAGAGAGGAGTCCTTTCTCACCAGACGCACTTTGATCACTTGCTTTGAAGTCGTACGGACTGTGAGAAAAATATGTTCATATGATTATTGACATTCATCAGTTTGAACAGTGACGGGGAAACTGTGCTTCTGTCCTCCGTCTGTGGCATCTGTTTGATAACTTCACAGATAATTTCATGTCAATGATAAACATCAGGAGTGTTTACATTTTATTTTCTGTCCATAACTTTATGTTTTGTTGTTGTTGTTACATTATCACTGATTTGATGCTAAATTAAACCAAAATCCAAATATAAATACTAGTTCATCAAAAGTTAACACTCACGTAGGCTGTAGCAAATGAACTCTCTGGTCCGGCCACACGGATCGTCGTACCATTTTCCATCTATACTAAATCCTGCCGCCACACAAGCATCTTTCCCACCAGAGTTATCAGGTTGACCTTGATTCCAGTACCTAAATGAGGAGCTAATTCCATCCGACCACTTCCAGGAGTCTCTGAAAAGGCCGATCCAGGTCCAGTGACCTGCAGGTACCACGTCCTTCACCTTCTGGTTCTCTGCCGTGTTTCTCACACTGGCCAGGTCTGTGTGGTGTTCTCTGCAGTAGCTCTGAGCCTCAGTCCAGGTCATGAGAGTCGTGATGAGGACAAACGTCACATTGAGCCCTGAAAACAGAGCACAGTGCTGTGCAGAGGAACTATAACATACAGTTTACCATCCATGTCGTGTCTGTGGCAGAATTCACAGCATCATAAATCCACTGAATTAATGACTTTGTCAAATAAAAATGGAAGACATGATCATCTTAATAAATGTTACTGAGTATTTCTTCACCGTCTCTCCCCATTAATAATCACATCCTTAAAATCTACATCTAATAGATTCACACATTATTTTGTCTACGTGTGAATATTTCCTCAGATGTATGAAACACAAACATACGGGCCCCTCTGAAGGGTCACCAGATACATCTGAGGGCTCGTCACATGGTTGATGGAGAGGAAAGAAAAGAAAAACCTTCTGATACACAAATCTGTTTCCAGCTTTTCTTTTCTTTAACTTTCCTCCAATATTTGCTTTTACATAAAACATTGGATCATTTGACTTCTTTGGACGTCACCATGTGAGAAGTTTAGTGGGGAAATGTTTCTTTGGTGGAACCAACAACACATGAACATGTGAAACATGACAAGAAGCTCAAGTAGACAGAGCTTTGTGTTGGAGGTCACCAGCAAAAAGAAACACAAAGGTTGGGAACTAGTTCAATATATAACAACGTGTTGTATTTTATAAGCTTCTCATATGTTTTTTAATGTTTATATTAATCTGAGCAGTAACACGTAACTACAGCTGCTGAGTAAATGAAGTCAAGTCAAAAATACATCATTCTTCCTCTGAGATCCAGTGGAGTTATAAGTTACATAGTAAATAAAGTACTGTAGTAATAGAGTACATGTACTCAGTTGCTTTCATGTGGGGTGTGAAGCCAGATCTGAGTTTTATTATCTGAAACAGCTGAATTGCGGCCACGTCTCCGTCTGAGTGACTCAGAGACTGAAGCGTGTTTTAAATCCAGCAGGATGGACTATTACAACGCTTTTCTATCTGCTCGACCCAACAAGTCATTCATCACCGACAATGTTCTTGTTCTCATTCTGATCTGATTGCTGTCGAATCATCAATATTAATTGCTCCCTTATTGGCTTGTAAGTCGTCTGTAAAGCTCTTTGAATTGTACTGACTTTGATGGAAGGTGCTGTAAATAAAGTTTGACTGACTGATCCTGTATCAGCCCAAATAATGAGAGAGAGCTCAACAAACTGAACTGGTATGTTTTAACCTTCACTGCTTAATATTCTCACCTCTGACATCCATGCAGACAAACGTATGGCGAGTTATACAATTATTGTCGGCCCACAGTCCATCATACATCGCTGTGCAGTGCTGTGTACTTTTATAGTTGTTTGGATTTCCAGTCTTCCACAGTCTGAACTCGGTCTCCCCGTCTTTGTAGAAACTGGTGTTTGACAGTGACCACCTCCAGCTGTTCACGTCATCATACAGCCCGATCCAGACACCCTGAAAGCAACATTTTAATGCATGTTTCTTTAGCCTCAAGTTTATTAAAAAGCATTACGCTCAATATACACTAAAATTTTTTTACATGGGGGTCATTCCAGAGGACCTTCCACTTCCTGCCATGGATTTTCTTGAAAAAATTCATGCTGAAACTTTCATGGCACTTTGCAAAATCCTACAGTGATTCTCTGTATTTGTATTCTGAACCTCACCAATCGCTCATTTTTTAACTGGACTGGGTTAAAATGTGTCCTGAACATCCAAAAGACACCAAGGATCATTTCCAACATGTGATCCTTTAAATAGTTGTTGCTGAATCGTGACAGTAATCCAATTAATAACAGGAAGTCATTAATTTTTTTTGAATGTCTGACCTTCTTCCTGCAACCACTGGCATATAAATTTGCACATCATCAGCTCCGGGAACCATCACCTTATCGTGGTGGAGAGGTTTGCGTGTCCCAGTGAACCTGGGAGCTAGGTTGTCAGGAGCTATGTGCTCCCGGTAGGGTCTCCCAAGGCAAATTGGTCTCAGGTGAGGGGCCAGACTAAGTATGGTTCAAATTCACCCCATGAACGACAGAGGTGGGAGAGAAGGGACCCTGCCCGGAGGAAGCCCGGGGCCCATGTCCGGAGCCAGGCCCGGACAGAGGGCCCGTGAGCGAGCGCCTGGTGGCCGGGTCTGCCACGGGGCCCGGCCGGGCACAGCCCGAAAGAGGAACGTGGCAAGTCTTCCTCCCCCATCCTGTGGACCCACCATCCGCAGGAAAAACCGCTGGGGTCGGGTGCGCTGCCATATGGGTGGCAGTGGTGGCGACGGGCCTCGGCGACCCAGACCTGGGCTGCAGAGGCTGACGCTGGGGACGTGGAATGTCACCTCTCTTGGGGGGAAGGAGCCGGAGCTGGTGCGGGAGGTGGAGCGTTACCAGTTGGATCTGGTGGGGCTTACCTCCACGCACAGCATTGGCTCTGGATCCAAACTCCTGGATAGGGGCTGGACATTATTCTTCTCCGGAGTTGCCAAAGGCGTGAGGCGCCGGGCGGGTGTGGGGATACTCACAAGTCCCCGGCTGAGTGCCGCCGTGTTGGAGTTCACCCCGGTGGATGAGAGGGTCGCCTCCCTACGCCTAAAGGCTGGGGGGAAAACTCTAACTGTCGTCTGTGCATATGCACCGAACGGCAGTTCAGAGTATGCGGCCTTCTTGGAGGTCCTGGCTGGGGCCCTGCATGGGGCTCCGAGGGGGGACTCCGTGGTCCTACTGGGAGACTTCAACGCGCACGTCGGTAATGACGGAGATACCTGGAGGGGCGTGATTGGGAGGAACGGCCTCCCCGATCTGAACCCAAGTGGTGTTTTATTGTTAGACTTCTGTGCTAGCCACAGTTTGTCTATAATGAACACCATGTTCGAACACAAGGATGCTCATAAGTGTACGTGGTACCAGAGCACCCTAGGCCAAAGATCAATGATCGATTTTGTGATCGTATCATCTGATCTGAGGCCGTGTGTTCTGGACACTCGGGTGAAGAGAGGGGCAGAGCTGTCAACTGATCACCACCTGGTGGTGAGTTGGGTTAGGTGGCGGGGAAACCCCTGGACAGACCTGGTAAGCCCAAACGTGTAGTGCGGGTAAACTGGGAACGTCTGGGGGAAGCACCCGTCCGTGAAGCCTTCAACTCCCACCTCCGAAGGAGCTCCCCAGCATCCCTGTGGAGGCTGGGGATATCGAACCAGAATGGTCGATGTTCAAAGCTTCCATTGTTGAAGCTGCAGCTGTGTCCTGTGGTCATAGGGTCTTAGGTGCCTCAAGGGGCGGCAACCCTCGGACACCGTGGTGGACACCGGTGGTCAGGGAAGCCGTCCGACTGAAGGAGGAGTCCTTTAGGGACATGTTGTCCCGGGGGACTCCTGACGCAGTTTTGGGGTACCGAAGGGCCCGAAGGGCAGCAGCCGCAGCTGTGGCAGAGGCAAAGCAGCGGGTGTGGGAGGAGTTTGGCGAAGCCATGGAGAAGGACTTTCGGGCGGCGCCGAGGCGATTCTGGAAAACCGTCCGGCACCTCAGGGGGGGGAAACGGGGAACCATCCAAGCTGTGTACAGCGGGGATGGGACCTTGTTGACTTCAACTGAGGAGGTCATAGGGCGGTGGAAGGAGTACTTTGGTGACCTCCTGAATCCCACTCAACCACCCTCTGTAGCGGAGACAGAGCTGGAGGATGATGGGGTGTCATCGCCGATTTCCCTGGGTGAAGTCACTGTGGTAGTCAAACAACTCCACAGTGGCAAGGCCCCAGGGATCGATGAGATACCACCAGAAATGCTGAAGGCGCTGGGTGTTGAGGGGCTGTCTTGGTTGACGCGCCTCTTCAACATTGCGTGGGGGTCGGGGTCGGTACTTCTAGTACTTCTTGCAACCATAACAATATCACTTAGCACAGCCAAGGAAATATGCTCAAACTGACAAAGGGCTTGTTCGGTAAAAAAGGGCATTGTGGTGACATTGTTTAGTCCCCTGGGTTGGGATATTCTAGATCTGATGTCCTCAACTTTATGATTAAAAAAACTGCATAAAATCCTGAGCAGAAAGATCAGAACTGATAATTGGCACATTACTGTTTGTCAGTCAGGATACTGTATCAAAAATCCTAGGATTGTGCTTGTTGATAGTAATTAAGTTGGAGTAGTAGGCTGACTTTGCAGCGGACATCTTGGACTGGTAAGTGGTCAGACTATCGTGCCATATTTGATAGTGATCTTCAAGCCTGGAACTGCGCCACTGTCGCTCATTCTTCCTACTTCTGTGGAGTAAGAGGGCGTCAGTTAGCCAGGGCATGGGATTTTTCAGATGACCCTTCCGAGTCTTAGCTGGGGCCACCGAATCCAGGAGACCCTTAATTGCACCATTAAAATTTTCAGTTAAGCAATCAACTGTAAAAGACTGACTAAAAACAGAGTCGACCACTTCAGGCAAGCAGGAGGTCAGCTCATTTAGTGCTCTGGGGGAAATAGGCCTAGTGGTCCTCAAAGCGTCTGGCATTTTCCCAGAAGCAGATAAAATATGGATAGAAATATCAAATACAACAACTGAGTGATCTAAAACTACGAGAGCACAGATATCACTAATTGTCACGGACAGTCCATAACCAAGCACGAGATCTAAAGTATGTCCACACTGATGTGTTGGTCCGGATACAAACTGAGTGAGGTTGAACGAATCAGTAACAGCTAAAAAGTCTTTGACTAATGGTTTGTCCTTGCAGCAAATGTGGATATTGAAGTCACCGACTATCCTCTCATATCCATCCATCCATCCATCCATCCATCCATCCATCCATCATCATCCGCTTTATCTGGGGTCGGGTCGCGGGGGCAGCAGCTTCAGCAGTGAGCCCCAGACTTCCTTTTCCCCAGCCA